>ML395849.1:64476-93286 GCA_005239525.1 Nicotiana knightiana | reverse complement strand
TAGCAAATCAAGACTAAACCAAAAAAAGGATTCACCGTTGAGCTCCTTAAACAAACAGATTATATGCAAAATCAATAACATAACTAAGAGAAATAGAAAATAAGACAAAACTAGATAATGAGAACAAAGAAATAAGGACAACGGATTCATGGTCTTCTGTTGCAGCTCACTACATTCGATTATGGAAAACATGCAACATAGTGATGACAACTTAACGGAGTGACAAAATAAAAGGGAACGGACCTTCGCCGATGAAAAACCATGTGTAATGTATTAATAAAGAGAAATCCAAGCCAAGTTTTGTACAATAGCAATAACCATTGAGATAAGAAAACTGAAATCGAACAACAGCATCGGGACCGGAAACGCAAACAGGACCTAAAATGCGATTTCGTCGGTGTTAATGGAGGTCGACAGAGTTTCTCGAACCAACTAAAGTCCGTATATTTCGATGGCAACACCTACAGCTCAGGCCTGAGCCAGCGATTAGTAGCCATGGAAAGAAGCAAAGTCACGAAAAGCAATAACAGCAGGAGTTTGAGATTTGAGTTGAAGATCGTAGACTTTGGTATCATCTTTTTTGAGAGGTGAAGGAATGACAAGCTTGTCAATTTTGGAGGAACCAAAAACAAGCCGAATTCTCATGGCTGATTCAGAGTCTTTGTGCACTGAAACACATGAACCCATTTACTAAACAACACACCCTTTACAATCACAATTCCATTATCAAACAAAGAGCCGACCTCTGTTCTTTCCTTTTTCGTGAGTGTATGTGTGTGTCTGTTTTTGAAGAAGGGGTAGGCCTTGTGAAAGAAAAATGGATGCCGTTTTTTGTTCTCTTTTTAGGGGTGCTGCTCATAGGTTGTGTGTATAAGAAGAAGAGCCTTGAGGTCTTTTTTATATTAAGGGTATTCTAGCTTAAGGGGTATGGGCTTAGGAATCATGGGCTTGGTCCATGCCTTGTTAGGTTTTAAATTGTAAAAATTACGGGGCACCCTATTTGGTCGCCCCAATTTAACCTATACCCGCTTTTTTTAAAACTTTTAACTTGTACCCACTTTTTAAATAATTTCAGCTCCCTTTCCCTCGTTGAGCTGAAGTTCACCAGTTAAGCTGAAGTTCGCCAGTTATAAAGACAAAACTTCAACATACGGGGCTGAAGTTCCCCAGTTACAAAGACAAAAGAGCTGAAGTTTCCCAATTACAAACTTCAGCTTTCCCAAGTTATAAAGACAATTACAAAGACAAAACTTCAGCTCTAGAGAACTTCAGCTCTAGAGCTGAAGTTTTTGTTTTTGTAACTGGAGAAACTTCAGCCACGTATGCTGAAGTTCCCCAGTTACAAGACAACAACTTCAGCTCTAGATCTGAAGTTCGCAAGCCGTCTACTACAAAGCTGAAGTTTTGCGTGATTGCCTTTGCTACTTCAGCCACGCATGCTGAAGTTATGCACAAAAGCGGATACGGATGCAATTTTTTTTACAAAGCGGGTATAAGTTAAAACGTGACACAAAAAGTGGGTACGGATGCAAAAGCCCCTTTTAAATTTGAGCTAAGACTACAATGATATAATGTATTTATAAATATGTAAAAAAAATTCTTAATTGATTTTAATAAATTATTATATTTAAAATAAAACTAAGAATTAAAATTGAAACTATAATTTTTTTTGGTATTTTTCAAAAATTATATAAAAGTAAAAATCATAGTAAAATAGTATGACTACAAAATGAAACTATTTTTTTATAATTTTAGTTTTTGTGATAAAATAAAGTAAAAACTAGTTAAAATAATGATATTAGACCTAAGCTAAATATTAAAACGCTAATATGGGTAAAATTTCGGGGAGGGTCAAAAATTACATGTCTACAAGGACCAAGTCTTAAATCGGGGTTGAGACTTTGAAGTCGTGTAACGACATTCATTGTAATATCTTGTTCCATAGCTTGCTTTTGTGCATTGAGCTTTTCCAGCAATTTTTGTTGCATCTTCTCTTCCATTTCCTCCATTTTTTGTTGCATTCTCTCATCAGCAGCATGAGTAATCTCAGCAACAATTAAACTGAGTAATAACTGAAATAGGAGATGAGTTTTCTATATTAAAAAGCCATCTCTTTATAGCTACTCTAAAGCCCAACCCAGATCCTGTGAAACCAAGACTCCTTTTCTAGGTAATAAACTGAAAAGAGTAGAATAACTCTTGAATCATAAACCAACTAGGAAATTAATAAAATAAAATAACTCCTGAAACAACTTTCCATCAGCAACTATTAATAATTTTCCTGGAAAATGTACACCAACGATATTCTGATTTCTTTTCTGCTCTTTTCTTTATATCAGTAAAAGGAACTTCTATGCTAGTCCTACCATGCAAGTTTATGTTTACAAAGTTCTTTTTTCATAATATTCTGGTCCGTAATTTGAAATAGAAATGATATGTGAAGAAAATTAAATAGAATTTCTGACTCAAGGCAGGTCAGCAGTCACCCATGTTATGTCATTAAGTTAGAGTCTGATTTGGTGCTTACTGTTAGACTGCCTTTTTCCTTTTCCACTTTACATGCTGTAATGTGTGAACCGCCGTTTCTCTTTTGTTGAATTAATTCCAATGGTCGCAGTCCTGTTGATAAGCTTTGATTATGATTTTATTCCTCACTGGCCTAAACCTATGGTTCTGTCATTTTGAAGAGACAAGCCATGTTACAACTAAAGCAGTAGTTAGAAGAGCACTTGGACGTATTACAATTCCCTTTGCTGTAGATTCTACTCAAGAAGAAGCTCTTTTTGACCTTTATTCTATTTGAGAGCAATAAGCTCTCCTGTTGTACTTGTACATTTTTTCAGAGCTATGCTTTATTATGGACTTAGTTACAGTTTATTTTAATTTGTCTTTCCAGGAAAACTCTGACTCCAAATGTTCCAAAAACTGTTTCTGACAGTGAAACAACCGAGTATGACACTTACCAAAAAGTTTCTATTTGTCTCAAATACCCCATCCTCATACTTAAATTGACCTTGCTACTCAAATGTTATAATTCCTTAAATATTCTATAACCTTTTCTTTTACTTGGAAAGTAAGGACTAATTTATGATAACATACAGAAAATGAAGTCCTGTATATAAAAAGAATAAATATTTAGATACGGAGTGCTATGTAATCCCAAAATGATGTCTCATTTATTGTGCTACACTCCCTATATCAACAATAATACCTCAAGCCCAAGCTAGTAGGGTCAACTAGATGGATTCTCAGTATTCATGTCGCTCCAGACTCTTCTCAATCCAATATTAAAAAATTTAGTTGTCTAACACTAGAAATTTTCTACATCTTCTACTGCATATAAATTTTCTGACACTATTAAAGGACTCCTAGTAGGAATTGGACCTAAAGTAAAGTAAGCATACCCACATGACTACGCCTTAATTCCCACTAGTTGGCATCCCCTATAAGTAGGAATTGGACCTAAAAATCTTATCAAGAAGGACATACTTTGAGGAAAATGTTGCTCAATTCTTCGAGATTGCTAAAGGACGTAGGTATTAGAAGTCAATTAGTTGGTCATCAATCTTAACTTGTTCCTAATTTGACAAGAGCATTTCCATTTTTTCTGCCCATTTTTTCATTTGCCATTCTATATTAAAGCTTATCTGAACAAAGAAAGGAGACACTTCAAAAGCTTTTTTTCATTTTTGCTGGAATATGAGTCAAATCATAACATGTATATAATCCAGTTTGCACATGCAATGTTGTCTCTACTCTTCAAACAAATAAATTGACACGACTAAACACTTCCTCCAGAAAATGAGAAGTAAAATACTACTCCAGAAAACTTACCGAGAGCGAGCGAGTCGGTAATGGCGCTGACAAGCGAGAAGAGATGGTAATTTGGAGCTGCTCTAATGGGTATTTTCTGCAGCATTTTGACCGCCTTTTGACTGAGATTTGGACAGATTTTCAGAGGTTTAAGGATTGAAAATTTTGTCGAACATGCCGTGGGTAAAGAACGGGGATATTAGCAGGGGATTAGAGTTGTTTCCTTCAAAAAAAAAATGTAGAAGGGTGAGAAATTGAAAGATTTAGAAGGAGAGAAAATAGGGGGAAAAGGGAGTAGGGAATCGTTACCATACAATGCTGTGAGAGGTGAAATTACTCTTCTATTAGAGTAATCTCTATGCTGTGACAGTCGTTACCATACATTGAAGGCTGAGTAATCTCTACTGAAGTATTGAGAAATCGTAAAAGGGGATTTTGGTGTGGAGGCTGAGAAACTGTTTGCTGGTGCAGCAGATGACGCTATTGAAGAAGATGACCTAGTAACGATGACCTCTGGTGTGGAAGCTGAGAAAGGGGATTTTTGGTGGTGAAGATGACCTTTGGTGGTAATTTCCGATACTGGAGGCTTGTACCCTAATAAAAACTATTATTATTGGTGTGGAGGCTGAGAAAGGAGATTTACATATTTCATAGTATAAAAACTAAAAAATGAAAATCAAAAATCAGATAGGTCGGCCACTTACATTTTTAGCGGGTATAGGAAATTTGGGTGAAAAATAAGGGGGGAATTAATAACCGTAACGATAGATTGATTTATTACTATGGTTATATAAAACGTAGCCATATATATCTTTATCGGAACGTTTTTAAGGCTATTGGAACGGTGCAGTTGCTAAGTGTCCCGGTAGTTCTAATTATTATTTGTAACGGTTAAAACAGTAACAATAGACCACCTATAGCAACGGTTACTGATCCGTAGCAATAAAAAGCTTTGCCATAGGTGAATTTTCCAGTAGTGGGTTTCAGGTAACGCGACGGCTAAGTAGAGGAGAAATCAATGTTTATCAAGCAGATGGTTCGGCAGCTCCAGCTTTAGCATTAGGAAATATTAGTATTTCGTTTATTAGTGATAGAGTATTAGCTTTAAAGGACACATTACATGTACCTTACGTTAGAAGGAATTTAATTTCAGTTTCTAGCGCTATGAGAGATGGTTATGATATTGATAAATGTGTCATTACTCATAATAAACATTATCTCTCTTCGACTACATTGATTAATGGTCTTTTTATTGTTGAATCTATTCCTAATCTGTTACAACCTAAAGAACTGAATTATATTTATTTACCAAATAAGAGAAAATGTTCTTCTGAATTGAGTGAAACATATTTATGGCACTTGCGTTTGGGTCATATAAATCTAAATCTAAATAAATTTTCAAGGTTGGTCAATGATGGACCTTTAAGTTCATTAAAAGTGGAGGCACTACCAACTTGTGAATCTTGTTTTGAAGGAAAAATGACAAACCAAAATTTCCTCTCAAAAGGAAATCGAGCAAGTGATAAATTAGAATTAATTCATTCTGATTTGTGTGGTCCAATGAATGTCGAACCAAGAGGTGGTTTTGAGTATTTTTTTTATTTTCACAGATGATTACTCAAAGTATGGATATATTTACTTGTTGCGTCCTGAATGTTTTGAAAAGCTCAAAGAATTTAAGAAAGAGACGGAAAAACGATATAATAAATATATCAAGACACTACGATCTTAACATGGTAGGGAGTGCCTCTCTGCGGAATTCATTAGGTATTTATCAGAATGTGGAATACCTCTCAATTATTTGCACGTGGAACTCCGCAACAAAATGGTGTAGCTGAATGAAGAAATAGGACTCTTATGAAAATGGTTAGATCAATGATGAGCTATTCCAGTTTGCCTTCGTCCTTTTGGGAACATGCCTTAGAAACAACAAATTATGTCAGTACTTTTCACCCCTACACAATTGTGGACTCGGCGCAAGCCTAGTCTGCGGCATATTCAAGTTTGGGGTTGTCACGCACCTGTGCTAAAAGGGAAAACGGATAAATTGGAGGCGAGAACGAATGTATGCGTGTTTGTGGGTTACCCAAAAGGGATGAAAGGTGGTTTATTCTACTGTCCTAAAGAAAAGAAGGTAATTGTTAGCATAAATGCCAAGTTTCTTGAATAGGACTATTTAATGAACCATGTTCCTAGAAGTAAACTTGTTTTACAGGAACTTAGCAAAGGAATGGAAACTCATTCATCTGAAAAACAAAATGACTAGATGCAAACCCTGAAAGTCGATTTTGACATACCGTTACATTTAATAGTGGGAGACATGTCAATAGACTTGATGTCCCGCAAGAACAAGTGTCCAGAATCATACTACCAAAAAGTAGTGGGAGTTATGTTGAGCTGACTGCACAACAGGAAGAAGTCGTTGATATCCCTGTGGATAACATGGAGACTCAGGTTCCTGATAATGATGTGGTTCAACCACAAGATCATAATGGTGTACTTGCAACTGATGTAGTGCGTAGTCGTAGTGGGAGAGAAATAAGATAGCCAGTTCGTTATACTCTCTTGGGAGAATCATATGATAATATCCTTGAGGATCCAACTTCTGAACCTATCAATTACGACCAAGCACTACATGATATTGCTGCCATGAAATCAGAGATGGGGTCTATGTACTCTAATCAAATCTGGGATCTTGTAGAACTACCTTATGTGGTTAAACCCATTAGATGCAAGTGGATATATAAGAAAAAGAGAGGTGTAGATAGAAAAGTGTAAACTTTTAAAGCAAGGCTTGTAGCGAAAGGATTTACTTAGAAAGAAGGGATCGATTATGAGGAAACCTTCTCGCCGGTAGCCTTGCTTAAGTCTATTAGGATTCTCTTATCCATTGCTGCTCATTATGATTATGATATTTGGAAAATGGATATCAAGACAACTTTCCTTAATGGAAGTCTTGATGAGTGCATCTACATGACGCAACTAGACGGTTTCGTGGAAGTGGCAAGGAACACATGTTGTGTAAGCTTAAAAGGTCCATTTATGGGCTGAAATAGGCATCTATGGCATGGAACACTTGTTTGGACAAGGCGATCAAAACTTTTGGTTTTGATCAGTGTCTTAACGAGTCTTGTGTATACAAGAAGTGAGATGGGGACAAAGTGGTATTTTTAATTTTATATGTAGATGACATATTGCTCATAGGAAATAATGTGGGCATGTTGGGTTCAGTTAAATGTTGGTTGTCCACGCATTTCGGTATGAAATATTTGGGAGAAACGACTCATATTCTTGGGATCAAGCTCTTGCGAGATCGCAAGAAAAGGATATTAGGATTATTCCAAGCTTTTTATATTGATACAATACCCTCCAGGTTTAGCATGCATGATTCCAAGAAAAGATTTCTCCCTTTTAGGCATGGAATTTCTCTATCTAAAGATCAGTCTCCTAAAACTGATGAAGAGATAGAAAAGACGAAGGCGGTCCCTTATGCATCTGTTGTGGGGAGTATGATATATGCTATGTTATGTACTAGACCTTATATCTGCTTTGTCTACCATTCGAATGACCTTGTGCCTATTGGGTACACTAATTCAGATTTCCAATCAGATAGAGATTCTAGAAAGTCGACCTCAGGAAATGTGTTTACCCTGGGAGGTGGAGTCATAAGCTGGAGGAGTATAAAGCAAACTTGTGTTGCTGATTCCACCGTGGAAGCCAAATATGTGGCAACCTCTGAGGCAGCCAAAGAGGCGCTTTGGCTCGGGAACTCTTTAAAATAGTTGGGTGTGGTTCCCTTGATTCAATCACCAATAACACTTTATTGTGATAATAGTGGTGCGGTTGCAAATTCGAAGGAGCCACGAAACCATAAAAGAGCAAAGCACTTTGAGTGTAAATATCATTTAATTTGTGATATAGTGCAAAGGGAATGTAGTGGTCACCAAGATTGCGCCAAAGAACAACTTGGCGGACCCGTTTACTAAGAGCTTGCCATAGAACACTTTTGATAGGCATGTAGACTGAATGAGTGTCAGAATTATAGACGCATGGTTATGAGTCTAAGTGGGAGATTGTTAGGATATACTATAAACCATGCCTATTGTTATAGTATTCTTTATGGAACAATTGTTTATTCAGTTATTCAATACAATAAATTTTTATTTTAAATAGATCATGAATTTGTCTGTGTGTCCATTGCTTATATTGTAGATGATTTAGTGTATAGAGTTTAGCTTACACACGGAAGATTAAATCATCGGTTCTTATAAGTCATAGTGTTTATGTTCACAATCTAATGATGGAATTGGACAGATCATCGGAATGGTTGTAGCACAAGATTAAATATAATTTATCTTGATTATGGGAATTGTTTAATTCTGACTTCTTGTGCTAGTACATTTTGCATGTATTGAAAAGATCAAGTAGAGGTAAGTATTTTATACTGACTTAATAAAATAATTTTTATAGTCCATTCAATGTAATTATACTCTTAATCTTGATATAATTATTATTAGTTGTGTGTGTCGTTTATTGTTTTGATTTATTAAAAGACGAGATTCTTTCGTGGGTCAATAAGCTTGGTAAATTGGACAATAATAATATACGTTGGCGAAGTAATAATTAGTTGATAGAATTCATGTCCCGGTTTTTGAGATTTATGATACCTCTTTATGAAATCTTATAAGTTTTCATGTGTAAACTCGGCCGGTGAATTTTGTATCCGACACATAAAATAAGTTAAGCGAAAGTCTAAAGGAAGTAATTAATAAATTAAATTATCAGTAATTTAATTTGATTGCTTAGTATCTGAATCTTAACATGGGGAGTTAAATAAGATTTTGTGGAATAATTTCGAAATTGTACTAAGGAGTGCAATTACGAATTTTTAAATAATTCGTAATTTATTATGGTAGAAATTAATGTCAAATTTCGGAATTAATTCCATAATAGGAAGCCTTGTTAATTAAATTTTGTGGTCCCTATTGTGCCTAAATAATATGAAATAAAAGGAAACATTTCCTTAGTGGAAGAAGAAAACCTAACATGTTTTGGAAAAGAGTTTTAACCTAAAAAACCTGGCTTTATATATTGCATATAGGCTGGTCGTTTTTTGCACTGATTTTACAGGTTTTTCTTCCTTAGAATTTTTTCCACCCGAAATTCTTTCTTTTCAGATATTATTTAGGTAACACGGTAGAAGACTGTAGAGGTTTTGGTGAGGTTGCGATCTTGCAACTCTAAAACTGGAGACCGAGATTAATCTGCTTTGTTCACGCTTCAAGAGGTAACTCGAATAATTTCCATATGTGCTAATTGTTTAAATCACACGTGAATATGATACTGTAATTGCTTCCGCTGCGATATATAACCCAACAGCAAACCAGATGTCACGACCCAAATTCTCAACCTTAGGGATCGTGATGGTGCCTAACACCACACTTGCTAGGCAAGCCAATGTTAGAGTTCGATTAGCTATTTTCCTTTGATTATCCATTTAAACATAATAAATAAATTTAAAGTAAACTTAATCTAATGGTTTCCAAAGAATAACTACAAATATAAAATAATAAAAAAATAAGTAAACTGAGTCACGAACTAATTATATAAATAACTCTAAGAGTACCTCAGGGTTTGGTGTCACAATTCACAAACTACTAAAGAATACTACAAATAATGGGCTGAAAGAAATAATATAATTGTTTTGAGAAAATATAAAACAGTCTCTACGAACTAAGAGAAGACTCTCGGGATCTGCGAACGCCGGCAGATATACCTTGTGTCTCCAGATAATGAATAGCGGCTACTAAAAATCTCTACTGCTGGCCGGTAACTGGATCTGCACAAAAGTCTACAGATAATGAACGCGGCCAAGGAGTCGTGAACGCATAGTGTACTTTCCCAGTGATTTTTTTAAAGACCCAAAACAGAATTCTTACGGGATTTTCACCATATTTCACAACCCTCCTTCTTCCCCACATCCCTTAGGCGATTTTTGAAGAGCTTTTCCTCCATAGCTTCATAGGTAAGCGTTCTTAACTCCATTTTCTTCCATTTTCATCAACTAATATTAGATTTTGGGCCTAAAAACAGGGAATTTACGGGTAGAAATTGGGGATTTGGGTAGAGTTAGGGCTTTTCGAATTTTTGGGAATTCAACCTCCTTTTGGGGTCGGATTTTAAAACAAGTTATATATTCGGGCTCGTGGGGGAATGGGTGATCGGGTTTTGGTCCGAAACTCGTGTTTGGACCAAGTGGATCCGGGGTCGGATTTTGGAATTTTTGGAAGAATGATGGGAAATCTATATTTAAGCATTGGAATTCATTTGTTTAGCATTTATTGATATTATTGCGTCGATTATTTATAGATGCGATTGTTTTGAAGTCAGGATCAAGAGGAAAAGCGGCGCTAGAGGCTTGATTTTTATTCTTGGAGCCGAGGTAAGTGTTTGGCCTAATCTTAGCTTGAGGGAATAGGTGTTGAGTCATATGTGCTATGTGTTATTATCATGTTCAATGTATAGGTGAGGTGACGGGCACCTATACCTTGTTGTCAAGCATGCCCGTGAATCACAACATACAGTATATGTGTTTTTCATCGATATCCACTGTGTTATGAAGTAGATTTCATTTTGGAGATTATTCAATTGTTGGAAATTATTGGTTGTGAACACTATTGATTAGTTGTCTAGTTGAGAATTATTTGGTTATGTTGTACGTTCATTGAGATTGGTTATAGTTGTGTCCCTTGCCGAGATAGTGATATTTCTGTTATTGTTCCCTTGCCGGGATGTTGTAAAATTATGGTCTGTATTATGGTTCTTCCTTGACAAATTGTGTTCTGGTTATTGTTTGGGTGAGGAAGAGTGTAAAGCACGAAAGGTGATGCTGCGCCATGATTTATATTTAAAAGCACGAAGGTTAATTCCGTGCCGATATTGTGATTTTAAAAGCATTAACGGTGATGTCGTGCCATGATATGAGAGACAATGCATGAAGGATAATGTCGTGCCATGATATTGTGAGGTAAAAGCACGAAGGGTGATTCCATTCACTTGTTTTGGTGAGAATGAGAGTAAAGCACGAAGGGCGATGTCGTGCACTTGTTTTGGTGAGAATGAGAGTAAAGCACGAAGGGTGATGTCGTGCACTTGTTTTGGTGAGAACGAGAGTAAAGCACGAAGGGTGATGTCCTGCACTTGTTTGTTCCCTGTTATTATTTTGATACTAGTCGATTTTCATGTTCTGTTACTCAATAAGTGTTCTCCCCTTTTGTACCCTAGCATGTTGTTCCCATATTTGTACTTAACTATTTACTTCCTGCCGTCATTTCTATTACATATTATTGTATGGCACATGTGTTTATTATTTGTCGTGTCCTAGCCTCGTCACTACTTCGCCGAGGTTAGGCTCAGCACTTACTCAGTACATGGGGTCGGTTGTACTGATGCTACACCTGCACTTCTTATGTTGTGCAGATTACGCAGCCGGACCCAGTAGACACTGATAGAGGGAGTATCCTTCAGTCCACACAGGCGACATCGAGGTAGTGTCGCAGACGTTCGTGGTCCTTGGCGTCACCTCCTACTCTTTTCTCTCATTTTTTGTCTTATTTCAGTAGTTCCAAGGTAGTTGTTTTTACTTGTTTCAGACCATTGTATTTAGCAAACTCTTAGACTGTTCGTGAAATTGTGACACCAGTTCTAGGGGTATGTTTAAGGAAATTTTCGTAAGATTTATTATTTAAGTTGTTGAATTTCTTACCTTCCGTCTTCTCATTTCTATTTGTTCTTATATGTCACTTTTAAAATGCTAAATAGCAAAGGAATAAATCGGAATAACTAGAAACATGGGCTTGTCTAGCGGGTTCAATATTAGACGCCATCACGGCCTGAAGGTGGGATTTCGGGTCGTGACAAGTTGGTATTAGAGCGCTAGGTTGCCTAGGTCTCACAATTCACGGACAAACTTGTAGAGTCTGAGGGATCGGTATGGAGACGTCTATAGTTATCCCCTAGAGGCTTCAAAGTTAGGAATAACTTCACATTTCTTCTTCTCTGTCGTGCGGTTTGAATTCTAAATGCTAACTGATTTTCTATTATATTCTCTCGCAGATGGCAAGAATGCATGCTTCCTTATCTACCGATCAACAGCCCGATCCTCCTGTTGCAGCTCCTAGTGCTAGAGGCCGAGGCAGAGCTAGGGCTCATCCCAAAGCAACAACACCAGTAGAGGACCCAAAGTTACACTTTGCCGGTGAGATTCCTGCTCAGGCAGTTCCAGTTGGACCATCTCAGGTCCTAGAGGGGTTCATTGCCACCCCGATTCTTCAAGACGCTCTAGTCCGTTTACTGGGCCTTATGGAGAGCGTGGCTCAGGCTGGTCTTCTCGCTACTGCACCAGCCGCCTCTCAGGATGGGGGAAGGACCTAGACTCCTGCTACCCGCACACCAGAGCAGCTAGCTCCTCATTTCCAGACTCCAGCACCTCAGGCAGCTGGAGCATCTCAGCCGGGTTTTGTGGCACAGACAGTTGAGGGGGCAGCTATGTCTGCCGATGCCTTGTGGAGGTTGGATCGGTTCACCAAGATATTTTCTACTACATTTACTGGTGCACCATCAGAGGATCCCCAGGATTTCTTGGAAAGTTGCTATGAGGTTCTTCAGAACATGGGCATTGTGGAGTCCAATGGAATTGATTTTGCTACATTCCGTCTTTCTGGTACCGCCAAGACTTGGTGGAGGGATTTTTGTTTGACTAGACCAGCTGGGTATTCGCCCTTGATTTGGGCTCAGTTCTCCGAGTTATTCTTAGAGAAGTTTCTACCAGTTACTCAGAGAGAGGGTCTTCGGAGGTAGTTTGAGCGCCTCCAGCAGGGATCTATGACTGTTACACAGTATGAGACCATGTTCATTACTTTGGCCCGACATGCTATTATGATACTCCCCACTGATCGTGAGAGGGGTTTATTAAGGGTCTAGCTCAGCCTATTAGACTCCAGATGGCTAGAGAGACAGGTACTGATATTTCATTCCAGGAGGCGGCCGATATGGCCAGGCGTATTGAGATGGTTCTATTGCAGGGCAGTGGTCAGGGGTCTGACAAGAGACCTCGCCATTCCAGTCGATTCAGTGGTGCCTGATCTGGAGGCAGAGATTCCTTTGGCAAAGGTCATCCTCCTAGGCCATTCCAGTCAGCGCTTCAGGTATCCCGCAGTGCATCATCAGCTCCAATGAGTGCACCGCCATGTCACAGCTTCCAGGGTGGTTATTCTAGTCGATAAGGACAGTTTTAGGGCCAGCAGCCTCAGCAGTAGAGGACTTGTTACTCTTGTGGTGATCCAGGGCACATTGCTAGGTATTTCCCCTAAGCTTCTGGTAGTTCTCAGCATCCATGTTCCCGTGCTATAATTCCCGCACCAGGTGCACCCCACCCCCTCAGCCAGCCAGGGGTGGAGGTCGAGGTGCCAGAGGTGGAGGGTCAGACTCATATAGGTGGAGGACAGGCCACGAGAGGTAGAGGTCAGCCCGCAGTAGGTCGACCTAGAGATGTTCAGGTTAGAGGGGCTCCGCCCCGGTGCTATGTTATTCCTTCCAGGCTTGAGGCTGAGGTCTCCGATGCAGTTATTACAGGTATGGTTTCTGTTTGCAGCAGAGATGCTTCTATTTTATTTGATCCGAGTTCTACATTCTCCTATGTATCTTCATATTTTTCCCCTTATCTGAGCATTCCCCATGATTCCCTGAGTACTTCTGTATATGTGTCTACCCCGGTGGGTGATTATATTATGGTAGATCGAGTCTACCGTTCATGCTTAGTGGTTATTGGTGGTCTGGAGACTCAGGTAGATCTTTTGCTTCTTGATATGGTTGACTTTGATGTTATTTTGAGGATGGATTGGTTATCTCCCTACCATGCTATTCTGGACTGTCATGCCAAAACAGTAACCTTGGCCTTGCCAGGAGTACCTCGTTTGGAGTGGAGAGGGACTCCTAGTCATTCTTCCGGTAGAGTTATTTCATATATGAAGGCTCGGCGTATGGTCGAGAAGGGTTTCTTGGCCTATTTGACCTATGTTCGCGATTCTAATGTTGAGGTTCCTTCTATGGAGTCTGTGCCCGTGGTTCATGAGTTTCCAGAGGTATTCCCTGCTGACCTGCAGAGTATGCCACCCGACAGGGATATTGACTTTTGCATTGAGTTGGCTCCGTGCACTCAACCCATTTCTACCCCGATGTATCGTATGGTCCCGCCAGAGTTGAAGGATCAGTTACAGGATTTGTTGGATAAAGGCTTTATTAGGCCCAGTGTTTCTCTGTGGGGTGCCCTAGTGTTGTTTGTCAAGAAGAAAGATGGCTCGATGAGGATGTGTATTGACTATCAGCAGTTGAACAAGGTTACTATTAACAATAAGTATCCTTTGCCAAGGATTGATGATTTATTCGACCAGCTTCAGGGTGCTACAATATTTTCCAAGATTGACTTGAGATCTGGTTACCATTAGCTGTGGATTAGGGCGTCTGATGTCCCTAAGACAACTTTTCGCACTTGGTATGGACATTATGAGTTCTTGGTGATGTCATTTGGGCTGAGAATGCCCCCGCTGCTTTTATGGAGTTGATGAACCGATTGTTCAGGCCCTATTTGGACTCATTTGTGATTGTTTTCATTGATGATATTTTTATTTACTCCCGTAGCCATGAGGAGCATGAGCAGCACCTTCGAGTCACCCTCCAGACTCTGAAGGATAGTCAGTTATATGCCAAATTTTCCAAGTGTGAGTTCTGGTTGGGTTCAGTCACATTTCTAGGCCATGTGGTATCATCAGAGGGTATTCAAGTGGATCCCAAGAAGATTTCAGCAGTCAGAGATTGGCCTAGGCCCACTTCAGCTACAGAGATTTGGAGTTTCTTGGGCTTAGCAGGTTATTATCGCCGGTTTGTGGAGGGCTTTTCATCCATTGCAGCTCCGATGACCAGATTGACTCAGAAGGGTGCCCAATTCAGGTGGTCGGAGGAGTGTGAGGCAAGCTTTCAGAAGCTCAAGGCAGCCTTGACCACGTCACCGATGTTAGTTTTTCCCACAGGTTCAGGGCCATATACCGTGTATTGTGATGATTCATGGGTGGGACTTGGTGCAGTGTTGATGCAGGATGGCAAGGTTATAGCCTATGTTTCTCGTCAGTCGAAGGTTCATGAGAAGATCTATCCATTTCATGATTTAGAGTTAGCAACTATTGTTCATGCGTTGAAGATTTGAAGGCATTATCTGTATGGGGTGTCATGTGAGGTGTTCACGGGTCATAAGAGTTTGCAGTATCTGTTCAAGCAGAAAGAGTTGAACAAGAGGCAGAGGAGATGGTTAGAGCTGCTGAAGGATTATGACATTACCATCTTATATCATCTGGGGAAGGCCAATGTGGTGGCCGGTGCCTTGAGCTGGAAGTCAACCAGTATGGGTAGCTTGTTTATTATCAGTCGGAGAGCGACCGCTTGCTTTAGATGTTCAGGCATTGGCCAACCGGTTCATGAGATTGGAGATTTCTGATATTGACAGTGTTTTGGCCCATATTGTGGCCCGTTCTTCATTGTATGATCGTGTTCGGGCCAGGCAGTATGATGATCGTCATTTGTATGTTCTTAGAGATACGGTCCGGCACAGAGGTACCAAGCAGGCCACAGTTGATGATGAGGGAGTTTTAAGGATGCAGGGTCGTACATGTGTACTCGATGTTGATGGCATTCGTGATTTGATATTGTAGGAGGCCCATAGTTCCCGGTATTCCATTCATCCGGGCGCCGCAAAGATGTACCAGGATTTGCGGCATCATTATTGGTGGCGGAGGATGAAGAAGGAAATTGTAGCATATGTAGCTAGGTGCTTGAACTGTCAGCAGGTTAAGTACGATCACCACAGACCCAGTGGTTTGATGCAGCAGATTGAGCTTCCCGAGTGGAAGTGGGAGCGTATCACCATGGATTTTGTAGTTGGACTCCCACGGACTCAGAGGATGTTTGATGCATGTGGGTCATTGTGGATAGGCTGACCAAGTCAGCACACTTCATTCCAGTATTAGTTTCGTATTCTTCAGAGAAGGTGGCAAAAATCTACATCAGGGAGATTGTTCGCCTGCATGGTGTGTTTGTGTCCATTATTTCTGATCGAGGTACCCAGTTTACCTCCCATTTCTGGAGAGTATTTCAACATGGGTTGGGCACACGTGTTGATTTGAGCACAACATTTCATCCTCAGACGGACGGGCAGTTCGAGCGTACTATTCAGATTTGGGAGGATATGTTGCTAGCATGTGTCATTGATTTTGGAGGTTCATGGGACCAGTTCTTGCCTTTAGCTGAGTTTGCCAATAACAACAGCTATCAGTCGAGCATTCAGATGGCTCCTTATGAGGCGTTGTATGGTAGGCGGTGTCAGTCGCCAGTCGGGTGGTTCGAGCCGGGAGAGGCTAGATTGTTGGGTTCAGAGTTAGTCCAGGATGCCGTGGATAAAGTGAAGACTATTCAGGATAGACTTCGTTCAGCTTAGTCCAGGCACAAGAGTTATGCGGACCACAGAGTTCGTGATTTGGAATTTATGATTGGAGACCGGGTGTTTCTTCGGGTGTCGCCCATGAAGGCGTGATGAGGTTCGGAAAGAAGGGCAAGTTGAGCCCTAGGTTCATTGGTCCATTTGAGATTCTGGACAAGGTGGGAGAGGTGGCCTACAGACTTGCTTTGCCACCTAGTCTATCAGTCGTACACTTGGTGTTTTATGTATCTATTCTTCGGAGGTATATTGTCGATCCCTCTCATGTACTTGACTTCAGCGGTGCCCAGTTGGACCAGGATTTGACTTATGAGGAGGAGCCGGTAGCCATATTAGCTCGGCAGGTTCGTTAGTTGAGATCTTGACTTATGAGGAGGAGCCGGTAGCCATATTAGCTCGGCAGGTTCGTTAGTTGAGATCGAAGAGGTATCCTTTGCTTCGTGTTCACTGGAGAGGTCAGCCTATTGAGGCAGCTACCTGGGAGTCCGAGTCCGATATGCGGAGCCGATATCCCCATCTTTTCCCTGATTCAGGTACCTTTCTATTATCGTTCGAGGACGAACGATTATTTTAGAGGTGGAGATTGTGATGACCCAAAAGGTTATCCTGTGTAATTTTAGCTAAATATGTGTTCCGAGGCCATGAAAGCTTCCTTATATCTCACCTCGATTTGTGTGCATAGCCCCGACGTGTAGCTGGGAAGCCGTTATATGAAAAATTGATAAAAATGATATTTTTGTGTTGAAATTGGAACAAAGTTGACTTTAGTCAACATTTTTGGTAAACGGACCCGGACCCATGATTCGACGGTCCCGGAGGGTCCGTAGGAATCGAATTCCGAGGTCCTAAGTCCGAGAAATGAATTTTTAAAGAAAATTATATTCTTAAAAATATTAAGGCTTTTGAAAATGAAATTTGATGTGAAACCTGTGTTATCGGGCTCCTATTATGGTTCTGGAGCCCGGAACAGGTTCAATATGATTATTATGTGTTATCTGTGAAATTTGGTAAGAAACAGACTTGGTTTGATGTGTTTTGGATCAAAGATGGAAAAGAAATTGAAGTTTATGAAGTTTTTGAGAATTTCTATAGATTTTGATGTTTAATTCGATGTTTATGATGTTATTTGGGTGGTTTAATTACTTGAATAAGTCCGTAGGATATTTATGAGGTTGTGTGTATTTGGTTTTGAACCTCGAGGGCTCGGGTGAGTTTCGGGTAGGCGTCGGAGTGCAAATTGCCTTAGAAAATCTGGTGTAATTGTTGTTTTCTGGTGTACAGGTAAATACCCTATGCAAACACACTCAAGGGAGTGCGAACGCACAGGGTAAAGTGGGGTCTAGGGCTCAGGCTGAAATTTATTCAGTGCGAACGCACCATAACAGGTGCGAACGCGGAGGGGTAGCTGGGGTACACTGTGCAAATGCGGGGGTAAAGACGCGAACGCACAGGCATAGAGGGGTTCTGGGGGGCTGGGTAGTGCTAGGCCTGTGCGAACGCGGCCTTTAGCACTCGAACACATAGGTCAATCTTGATAACACCGTGCGAACGCGGCCAAGGGGTCGCGAACGCATAGTGTACTTGCCCAGTGATTTTTTTAAAGATCGAAAACATAATTCTTACGGGATTTTCACCATATTTCACAACCCTCCTTCTTTCCCACACCCCTTAGGCGATTTTTGAAGAGCTTTTCCTCCATAGCTTCATAGGTAAGTGTTCTTAACTCCATTTTTATCAACTAATATTAGATTCTAGGCCTAAAAATGTGGAATTTAAGGGTAGAAATTGGAAATTTGGGTAGAGTTAGGGCTTTTCGAATTTTTGGGAATTCAACCTCGTTTTGGGGTAGGATTTTACAACAAGTTGTATATTCGAGCTCGTGGGGGAATGGGTGATCGGGTTTTTGTCCGAAACTCGTGTTTGGACCAAGTGGGCCTGGGGTCGGATTTTGGAATTTTTGGAAGAATGATGGGAAATCTATATTTTAGCATTGGAATTGAATTGTTTAGCATTTATTGATATTATTGCGTCGATTATTTATAGATACGATTGTTTTGAAGTCAGGATCAAGAGGAAAAGCGGCGCTAGAGGCTTGATTTGTATTCTTGGAGCCGAGGTAAGTGTTTGGCCTAATCTTAGCTTGAGGGAATAGGTGTTGAGTCATATGTGCTATGTGTTATTATCATGTTCAATGTATAGGTGAGGTGACGGGTACCTATACCTTGTTGTCAAGCATGCCCGTGAATCACAACATACAGTATATGTGTTTTTCGTCGATATCCACTGTGTTATGAAGTAGATTTCATTTTGGAGATTATTCAATTGTTTGAAATACTTGGTTGTGAACACTATATATTAGTTGACTAGTTGAGAAATATTTGGTTATGTTGTACGTTCATTGAGATTGGTTATAGTTGTGTCCCTTGCCGAGATGGTGATATTTCTGTTATTGTTCCCTTGCCGGGATGTTGTAAAATTATGGTCTGTATTATGGTTCTTCCTTTCCAAATCATGTTCTGGTTATTGTTTGGGTGAGGAAGAGTGTAAAGCACGAAGGGTGATGTTGTGCCATGATTTATATTTAAAAGCACGAAGGTTAATGCGGTGCCGATATTGTGATTTTAAAAGCACGAACGGTGATGTTGTGCCATGATATGAGAGACAATGCACGAAGGATAATGCCGTGCCATGATATTGTGAGGTAAAAGCACGACGGGTGATGCCGTGCACTTGTCTTGGTGGGAATGAGAGTAAAGCACGAAGGGTGATGTCGTGCACTTGTTTTGGTGAGAATGAGAGTAAAGAACGAAGGGTGATGCCGTGCACTTATTTTGGTGAGAACGAGAGTAAAGCACGAAGGGTGATGTCGTGCACTTGTTTGTTCCCTGTTATTATTTTGATACTAGTCGGGTTTCATGTTCTGTTACTCAATAAGTGTTATCCCTTTTTGTACCCTAGCATGTTTTCCTCGTATTTGTACTTAACTATTTACTTCATGTCGTCATTTCTATTACATATTATTGAATTTCACAAGTGTTTATTATTTGTCGTGTCCTAGCCTCGTCACTACTTCGTCGAGGTTAGGCTCGGCACTTACTCGGTACATGAGGTCAGTTGTACTGATGCTACACTCGCACTTCTTATGTTGTGCAGATTACGCAGCCGAACCCAGAAGACACTGACAGAGGGAGAATCCTTCGGTCCACACATGCGACATCGAGGTAGTCCCACAGACGTTCGTGGGCCTTGGCCTCACCTCCTACTCTTTTCTCTCATTTTCTGTCTTATTTCAGTAGTTCCAAGACAGTTGTATTTACTTGTTTCAAACCATTGTATTTAGCAAAATCTTAGACTATTCGTGAAATTGTGATACCAGTTCTGGGGGTATGTTTAAGGAAATTTTCGTAAGATTTATTATTTAAGTTTTTGAATTTCTTACCTTCCGCATTCTCATTTGTATTTGTTCTTATATGTCACTTTTAAAATGCTAAATAGCAAAGGAATAAATCGGAATAACTAGTGACATGGGCTTGTCTAGCGGGTTCAATGTTAGACGCCATCACGACCTGAAGGTGAGATTTTGAGTCGTGACAATTAATTAATTTATTAATCAACTTTTCCCAATTCAAGCCAATCCTTTCACAACACTTTTATCTCAACAATTGTAAATAAAAAACTGTACTTCTCATAAACTCATCAATATTATCATAAAAAAAAAATGGAACCGGCAGGATGACATATATATCTCGTAAAAACAATGTCAACCCACTCAATCTTTATGTTCTGCAATAAAACCAAGGAAAACAATAAGACTTTTCCAAAAAGAATTACAACCAGACTTAACAATAAATTAACAATCCAAGTAATCATAAAAACAACAATGGACATGAAACAATTAAAACCTGAGCAATTAAATATTGGAAACGGGGAAGGGATCACGTGAGCAGATAATTTGGTGGTGTGTAGATACTCGTCACCTCACCTATACACCACACCCATGCCTTTTCACACAACAATTAAGTTGGAGATTCCTATTCCCTAAGTCAAGGTTAAATCAAGCATTTACCTCAAATTCACAGGTCACTCACTGCTCAATTACAGATTTTCCTTTAGAGTATTGCTATAACCCGCTCGAATCTAATCATAATCATATTAATACCATCAACATAGGCTAACGAATCAATTTCCACAATAAAAACTACAAAATATGCCAAAAATCCAAAATCGGCCAAAATTCGACCCCGGGCCCACATCTCAAAATCAGTAAAAAATGGAAGAATCAAAACCCTCGTCCTCTACTGAGTCTAACCATATAAAATTTATCAAATCGGACTCCATTTGGTCCCTCAAATCCCTACCTAAAACTCTCAAAAACTCAAGCCCTAACTCCCTCAATTTCACTTTAAAATCATCAATCTAATCCCAAAAAAGAAGATGGATTCATGAAACATAACCAAAAATGAGTAAAGAACACTTACCCGAATCCCTATGGTGAAAATCGCCTCCAAAATCGCTCAAATTCGAGCTTCCAAACTCAAAATATGACCGAATGAACAAACTCTTGTTTTATATATTTTTTGCCAGGTATTCTGCCTCGTTTCTCATTCCAAATGATCCTGAAACTCGCTTTTTATACCTCCAACGGAATCCTTGTGAAACTCTAGTCAAGTTAGGCTTTTGAATCACCCAATTTAACTTTTATAATGAAGGAGATATGTAGGTTTTAATATTTGCAAATAGTGCAGATTTTTAAATAAGTCGTCAGTGGTAATTTCGTAATTAATTTAAAAAATTTGGCAACCTTAGTAAAATGACCATAAAATCCTCATACGATGTCCAAATTCAATGATTCTTTTTTTTGCGGGTCGGTAATGATGATACGGGTCTAATAATTCAACCAAAATAGAAACCAAAGCTTATTTGTTCAATATAATATCATTTATGCTTGAAGAAACGACGTCGAAACATAAGAAAAACGAGCACAACACAACCCAAACCTATCCGAAACTCACTCGAGACCCTCGAGACCTCAACCAATAATTCAAATAAGTCATATATCACTATTCGAACTTAGTCGAACCTCCAGAACACTCAAGACAATACCAAAACACCAAATCAACCTCGGATTCAAGCCTAAGAACTTCTAAACTTCCAAAATTTGCTAACGACGTCGAAACCTATCAAACCACGTCCGAATGAACTCAAATTTTGCACACACATAAAAAATGACACTACGAACCTACTCCAACTTCCGGAATTCCATTCCGACCCCGACACCTAATTTTTCACTGTCGACCAAAGTCGCCAAATTTTTAACTTTCGCCAATTCAAGCCTAGATTAGAGTCTTAGTTCATAAAATGAACCCTTGGGTCATCACAATCTCCACATCTAAAACGAATGTTCTTCATCGAACGGACATAGAAGATTACTTGAATTGGCGAACAAGTGTGGATATTTACTTTGCATGTCCGCCTCGAACTCCCAAGTAGTTGCCTCAACGGGCTAGTCTCTCCACTGCACTCGAACTGAAGGATATATCTTAGACCTCTACTGAAGAACCTGCTGGTCTAAAATGTCTACCGACTCCTCCTCATAAGTCAATATCTCAACTGACGAACCTGCCGGTCTAAAATGGCTACCGGCTCCTCCTCATAAGTCAAGTCTTAGTCCAATTGGACAGAGCTGAAATCTAACATGTGGGATGGGTCACCATGATATTTCTGGAGCATAGACACACGGAATACCGGATTAACGGAGGATAACCCTTGAGGCAATGCAAGTCTATAAGCTACCTCCCCCACGCTATCAAGAATATTAAAAGGCCCGATATACCTAGGGATCAACTTGCCCTTCTTCCCAAACCTCATAACACCCTTCATGGGTGATACCCGAAGCAATACTCTCTCTTCAACCATGAATGCCACATCACGAACCTTACGATCGTCATAGCTCTTTTGCGTAGACTGAGCTGCACGAAGTCTCTCCCTAATGATCTTGACCTTATCTAAGGCCTCCTAAGCTAAATCTGTAACCAATAACCGAGCCTCTCCCGGCTCAAGCCATCCAACTGGCGATCTACACCGCCTACCATATAATGCCTCGTAAGGAGCCATCTGAATACTTGACTGATAACTATTGTTATAAGCAAACTATAAGAAAACTCCGCTAACGGCAAGAACTAATCCCAAGGACCTCCAAAGTCGATAACACAAGTGTGGAGCATATCCTCTAAAATCTGAATAGTACGCTCTAGATCGCGCGTTCGTCTGAGGATGAAATGTTGTACTCAACTCAACCTGTGTACCCAACTCACGCTGAACTACCCTCAAAAGTGTGAATTAAAATGCGTACCCCGATCAGAAATGATAGACACGGGCACACCGCAAAGGCAAAAAATCTCTCGAATATATATCTTTGCCAACTGCCCCAAAGTATAAGTACTTAGCACTGGAATGAAATGTGCTGATTGAGTCAGTATATCCAAAATAACCCAAACTGCGTCGAGTCCAATATGAGATGAATCACAATACACCGTGAAAGAACCTGAACCTGATGGTAACACCAATACCGGTGCTGAAGTCAAGGCTATCTTGAGCTTTTGAAATCTCGCCTCACACTCGTCTGACCATTTGAATGGGGCACCTTTCTGAGTCAATTTAGTCATAGGGGTTGATATAGATGAAAACCCCTCCACAAAACGACAGTAATAACCCGCCAAACCCAAGAAAATCCTAATTTCTGTGGTTGTAGTGGGTCTAGGCCAATTCTTGACTGCCTCTATTTTCTTAATAGTTGTTCACAGCCAATTACAGAATTATCAAATAGCTTCACGTTAACAATAATCTCCTTTCAAACATTCACAATACTGATAACGAGATACGATGCTTGAAGACCTCGTAATTATATACCCGAAGTAACGTGTCTCATTTAACGCCACATGGGCGGGCACCTACCTTGTAGGTTAAAGATCAATAATTATAGCACGAATTTGGAAAATTATGCACAGATAATTTTTATACAAATTTTTTTGAATAAACCTAACAGGCATGACTCCATATTAGTACTATAGTACAAATTTTAATTTCACAAGGGAGAATTTAAACACAAGAATTTTTCATCATAAGGATCTCGTCCTTACATAACTTCCACCGCGGCTCGTAGCCCGATTTAAACATATCAAATCATATTAAAATGCGAGGATCTCGCCCTCAATTTTGAATCACAAGTAATATGCATATCGTGCCAACCGAAACATTTCATTTTCTTCTTTTAAATATTTTCCGTTAAACAAAATTACAACACGTAATGATAGCCATAGATATCTCCATAGAATTTCTCAATACAAGTATTCACATAAGTAGATTTTAGAGTTACGAAGCTCACCCGAGAGTGGAGCATATTAGGAGGACTTTTCTAGATACTCATAACCGAATCAAGTTAAGGAAATTATCACTTTATAATAACTAGATATTGTTCTTTTAATGGCACCATTTGATATAACGACCTCAGCCTTACCATAGAAAATATATCAATGGGTTGGGTCTCCACCTCTAGGAATCTGACCTCCACTTTTGACATTTTGACCCTTTTTTCCCTAGCTGGCCATGTAAGTTGAGTTGTAACTGCAATGGGGCACGCAGTCTGAGTGCTCTGATGAAATGATTTTCCTTCTCATACCGAGTTTATACCAAATAACTTGGAATAACCGTAGTAGAAATCTTGTGGCAGTGGTGCATTAAAAGAACTCATTGAAGCACCCTGAGTAATCAGATATACGGACTGGGCTGGTCGGTTGCCCGAGCCCCTACCGAAATAATTTGTTGTTTCAAAGCAAAATCCACTAAATCTTTTAGAACCTCGAGACCTCTTAGTCTCCTTAGCTTCCTCTTTTCCTCATCCTGACACATTCTAACATCTAAGTAATTTCTACCACTAGCCGAAATGAAGTATCGACTTGCCCTGAGTCGTACAAAATTTTTACAATCATAATTGAGTCCTTTAATGAGTCTGGGGACTCACCCTCTGGATATATGAAATGAAGTAGGAGTATGACAGGCTAACTTATCAAACCTATTGGCATGTCCTGACACCGTCATGGTGACCTGATGCAACTGTTCAAACCCTATTCGCCACGTATTATGGAGAGTCCGAGAAACAAACTCTTTCAATAAAATTTATGAGAACTGAGTCAAGTAGTTGATATTGCATTGGCTGGTTGTCCTCTTCATAGGCTTGCTACACATACCAGCGACCCATTTCTTCTTTTATTATGCCGACTCAACACTGCTGAGCTACCCCATTTATTCATATGCTCTTTGTTATTATTTGGGGTAATGCTTATCCTTATTGATGCACAATGATCCCAAAGGTAAGGCTCTATATAGATAATTCTTTGGCACGAACCATATAGTCTAGAAGATCATCAACCACTGTACTCCCTCGGGAGCACCCCAAAATCCGCAATCGTGACTTCCATGCTGAGTAGACCTTCTGTAGATTTAAAGTTGGCTATATAACTACTTTGGTACTGAGGTATAGGGTTATTAAAGAGGCGTACATATTGCAAGTCCCAGCTGTATCTCTTGCAAAATATCAGGCCTTATACATTCCAAGCCAAAACTGATATAACACATGACCCCGCAATATATTCCTTGACGGTGGACTTCCCCACTTGGCATGAAGTCAGAGGTCACAATGTTTAATAATACACAATGTTAAACTCCACAGCTTATATAAATCAACCAGATGCCAAGGTCCATTGCACCCCTACATGATTCACTGGGTGATCTCTCATTACGTCTGCGTCTTCAGTCAGAGCCACAACTGGTCTAGTAATTACATAATTGTCCCACCACCTCTTGATGGAATCCGTCATCTGAAACACAACGAAATCAACCCCATTGATTTCAACTATTCCTTTATTATGCAATACTGGAGTAGCTCTGAATCTTTATGGAATCTGGACTAATCCAACATGTACCGACTGAGCTAGAACCTTCGCGTCTAGATCCATTTGAGGTTGTACAATAGGTGCTGATGTTCGAGCTTTAGATTGATCTATGCTTCTGTCTCTTCCCCTAATAGTAGTTGTCATTGGGGCTTCATCTCTTATCTGGTTGTAGACGCTTTGTGTGTTGTCGATATTTGTGAGAGGACAGGGGCTGGTGATACCAATATTTGTGGGGGAATAGCTCAATTGTATTGGGCTAAAATCTTAGAAATATCCTTGGATGTGAATGAACAAGTGTGTCAGTCTGCTCTTAAGGTACTTCCCTAATTTTTCATATTTCTTTTCCTGTAAAAACTAATTCGTTAAGTCGCTCGTATGTATTGAACTCACTCCCATTTATAGGACATTTTGTCTAAGAGCTGGTTTGTTCACTACTGGTGTTATATTTCCCCATATCAATCCTCAGTATTTTGGAAATTCTATGTAATGCTATTTTCTGAAGAATGGAGCAGTTATTTTCAATGTTATAAATAGATCTTTTCACCTATTCGAATTATGGGGTAGATTCCTATTGTGATCTAGCTTTGAATTTGTTCAAATAGATTGTGGAAGTTGTATTGCGTCAAGGTCTTGTCCATCCTATTACTTGTGTTCCCTTTTTGATATCACTTGAAATAGATCCTCAGGAGGTGAACTCAAAGTTGCCTCATCATTTGTTGATGAACATGAATGAGAAGTACGCTCTTTGTATTGCTAGAATATAGAATTATTCTGGATACAATGGGTTTATGTTAATTGTTGAATTGCTCCTTTTCAGGTCCTTCTTGAGAGCCGTCTTGGTGATGGTATACAAAAGTCATTTATGTTCATACAAGCCATGAATAAAGGTGGTTCTCAAAGTTTAAATGCTCAGTCTAAAGCTCCAGGTATCATGTCAGGAAAGTCGGACCCTGGCTCATTTGAAAGCATGGGGTGTCTAGAATCTATAAGCTCATCCGTGGAAATCGTCTTTCAAGAAACAAATTTATATCCTCAGTTGTGCGCAAATTTGATACACCAAGCTTGAGTGATTCAGTAGTCTCATTTGTTATGTATGCACCAATATGGATTACTGACCCTAACTTTGGTTACCTTTCCCATATTTATTTTGTTTGCATTAATCTGGACTACTGATCCTGAATTTCTTTTTTCCCTCCTCTCTTCCAAATACTGTACTGAAATTCTTGCTTCACTTCCATTCATATCGCCTGATGAGCCCCTTTATTTGATCTATTCTATAAATTGGATTATTCAAGTTAGGGCTGGAACAGTGGAGGAAAATATTCAATCATCAATGGTAGAATAAATTCGCACGATAGAGTAAAATAAAAGTGAAATTGTTCCTAACTTCATAGCCTCTAAGAGATAAGTACAGACGTCTCCGTACTGATCCTTCACACTCTATTAAGCTTGTTCGTGAATTGTGAGACCTAAGCAACTTAGTTCTTTGATACCAACTTGTCAAGATCCAAATTCCCAACCTTAAGGATCATGATGGCGCCTAACACCACACTTGCCAAACAAGCCAATGTTAGAGTTCGATTAACTATTTTCCTTTGATTATCCATTTAAACATAATAAAATAAATTTAAAGTAAGCTTAATCTAATGGTTTCCAAAGAATAACTCCAAATATAAAATAATAAACAAATAAGTAAACCGAGCCACGAACTAATTATATAAATAATTCTAAGAGTACCTCAGGGTTTGGTGTCACAATTCACGAACTACTAAAGAATACTACAAATAATGGGCTGAAAGAAATAATATAACTGTTTTGAGAAAATATAAAACAGTCTCTACGAACTAAGAGAAGAGTCTCGGGATCTGCGAATACCGGCAGATATACCTCGTGTCTCCTGATAATGAATAGCGGCTACTAAAAATCTCTATTGCTGGCCGGTACCTGGATCTGCACAAAAGAGTGAAGAGTGTAGTATCAGTACAACCGACCCCATGTACTGAGTAATTGCCGAGCCTAACCCCGACGAAGTAGTGACGAGGCTAAGGCGGGGAAATTATAACTTAACCTGCGACAATATATGTATATAATAAAGTAATAAAATTATTCTACGTAAACAAGAAAATATAACTGCAACAATGAATAAATAAAATAACTCAGTCGCCTATTCCAGGCCTCGGCTGTCATCAAAATTTCACACAACTTTCCAAGTTTCCAAACTTTAATTTAAAATAACCGAATGTGCAAGATACGGGAAAACGGTAGGATAAAACAATAAACTTCCAAATCTTTGTAATAAAAATCTGTAAAATATAATTATCCTCCCTTATCACTGTCTGGTTGCGCCGTGCAACCCGATCCCACCTGTCCATCCTTATCACTATCATTTATTTTCCCTGTCCACCCTCATCACTATCATTTATTTTTCCCTGTCCACCCTTATCACTATCATTTATTTTCCCTTGTCCACCCTTATCACTATCATTTATTTTACCATGTTCACCCTTATCTCTATCATTGTAACGACCCGGTCTGTCGTTTAGAACTTCTATTTTTATTGCTGTCATTGACTTGTCATAGATTGGTTATTCTATTATTGATGTGTTAGAGTCGATAGGCTTGAAATCGGAATGGTTAAATGAGAATTCAACAACTTAGTCTTTAAAGATAGCCTTATAATGGGAAAAGTCAACTGAGAGTTGACTTGTTGGGAAATGACCTCGGAATGCGGATTTTATGGCTCGGATAGCTTCGTTAGGTGATTTTAGACTCAGGAGTGTGTCTGGATTGTACATTGGAGGTCCGTGGTAGAATTAGGTTTGAATTGGCAAAAGTTGGAAATTTTGAAGTTCTTAGGCTTGAATTCGTCGTAGATCTGGTGTTTAGGTGTTGTTTTGGGTGTTCCGAAGGTTCGACTAAATTCAATTTATGTAATGGGACTTGTTAGAATGTTCGTGTGGGGTCCCAAGGGTCTCGGGTGAGTTTTGGATAAGTTTGGGCTGCATTGTGCTCGTTTTTCTTATGCTTCGACGTCGTTTCTTCAAGCATAAATGATATCATACTGAACAAATGAGCTCTGATTACTGTCTTAAATGAAGTATTAGATCCGTATCGTAATTACGGACCCGTAGAAAAAAGAATCATCAAATTTTGACATCGTATGAGGATTTCTATGGCCATTTTACCAAGGTTACCAGATTTTTCAGGTTAATTACGAAATTGCCCCTGACGGCGTATTAAAAACCTGCACGATTTGCAAATCTTAAAACCTACCTATCTCCTTCATTATAAGGTCAAATTGAGTGATTCAAAAGCCTAAATTGATTAGAATTTCACAAGGAATCCATTGAGAGCATTAAAACGCGTGAACAGTATATATATATATATATATATATATATATATACTGTTCACGCGTTTTAATGCTCTCAATGGATTCCTTGTGAAATTCTAATCAATTTAGGCTTTTGAATCACTCAATTTGACCTTATAATGAAGGAGATA
>ML395849.1:0-64465 GCA_005239525.1 Nicotiana knightiana | reverse complement strand
ATATATATATATAACGAGCAGTCCGAGTTTTCTTCCAATTTTTGAACAGGAAGAAGCTCTTGAGGCGATTTTTGAAGAGGAAAATCAGTGTTCTTCATAGAGGTAAGTGTTTTAATCATTAAAACACGATTATGGGTGATTATAGAGCATAAAACCAGTGTAAATTCATGGAAAAACAGTAGAAAAATTGGATTTTAGGGCTTGAGATTAAGAGACCTTTAGGGGTCGATTTGAGGGGTCAAACGAACTCCGATTTTGGTGTTCTTTATATGTACGGAATCGTGGGAGGATGAAGAACACTTTTCTGTAAAAAATTTTGAGTTCGGGATGTGGGACCGAGGGTCGAGTTTTGACCGGTTTCGGATTTTTGGATGAATTTTGATATTTTCAATTGGTAATTGTTCCTTAAACATATATTGATGATAAAAATCTGAACTTGGTAGATTTGGAGCACTCGGAGGCCGAATTTAGAGTCAAGGGCACTGCGGAGTAGTGCGTTAGTCGATTTTGAGGTAAGTAACGCTTCCAAACTTAGAACTGAGGGTTCGAAACCCCAAATTATTTGATAACTACTGTTAATTAAGGTGACGCACTTGACAAGTGACGGGCATGCGGGCGTTTACCGAATATTTGTAGTCTGGTTCATCCCATGGCACTGTCTACTGGTTATCCCAGATTGATATTGTACTGTGAAGGTGGTAATTACCTGAAACAACATAGAAATCATGCTAAGTATAAATGTTAAGGCTTCACACCGATGTGTTTAGACCGGAATGGACGATTGTTGCTGTCTCTATCTGTGATTATTGCTTTCATGTACTCAGTCCTGTTATAGTATATGTTTCATGCCTCAGTCTCGTAAGTTGCTAGTTTATTTATATTATCATTCGTTTGGGCTGCATTGCATATGTTAGAGCATTCTAAGTGAGACTGGAAGGTACTGACTGAGTGAGGCTTAGAGCCTAGTTTGAGACAGTTATGAGGTCGGACTGCACATCGCAGTGATCCTGAAATCATGCCTTTGTTGGCTTGATATAGCGCTTGGGCTGAAAGGAGCCCCTCCGGAGTCTATACACCCCCAGTGAGCGCACATATATTCCGGAGATGGATTTCTCTGTGGTTGTTATATTCCGGAGATGGATTTCTCCGTGGTTGTTATGTTCCGGAGATGGATTTCTCCGTGGTTGTTATGTTCCGGAGATGGATTTCTTCGTGGTTATTATGTTCCGGAGATGGATTTCTCCGTGGGGGCTGGATCAATCGTTTTCCTCAGTACTTGGTGACTGTGTCACTCGTGTTTATGTAATATCTGGGATGGACTTCCCGGGCCTGAAGGCCGTATTCTAGTACTGAGTGGACCAACTTGTGAGAGCTCGATTAATGAGTAACATCATTCATGATTCCATATGCGTTCATGCTAGTATGCAGGGTTACAGACATATCTTGATACATCGTATTTATTTCCTGATATATGACTGTCATGTCCAATTTATATACTGTTGTTTGAATTGTCGGAGGTTTAGTCCGTCACTACCTCTCAGCCCGTAGTTTCGTTTCGTTACTACTGAGTTGGTGTACTCACGTTACCCCCTGCACCTTGTGTGCAGATACAAGCACATCAGAATTTAGCTCGGGTCAGGGATCACATAAGTTTCATCAGAGTTGACGAGGTAGCAGCTGGCGACTGTGATCTCGTCTTCTCTTTCCTTTCTACCTGTCGTATTTATTTTTAGACTATGTTAGTCATTTCGTTTGATTTTATTTAGTATTAGAAGCTCATGACTGTGTGACACTGGATCCGGGGTTAGTAGGGTTTGGTCTTTTAATTTCATACACGGGTTTTATCCAAAAATACTGAATTTATTCTTATTGTCATTGATTTCAGAATTTGTTAAAAAAGGGCATCTTATGGGAATTTGCACTTAGTTGGATAAAATGGGTGGCTTGCCTGATTCCACGACAGGCGCCATCACGACTCCGGAAATGGGTCGTGACAATCATATTGTCCACCCTTATCACTATCAACTTATTTATTTATCAACTTTTTACAAATCAGGCCAAGCCTTTCACAACACTTTTATCTCAATAATTGTAAACAGAAAACCTGTACTTCTCATAAACTCATCAATATTATCACAAAAAAAAGGAACCGGCAGGAATACATATATATCTCGTAAAAACAATGTCAACCCACTCAATCTTTATGTGCCACAATAAAACCAAGTAAAACACTAATACTTTTCCAAAAATAATTACAACCAGACTTAACAATAAATTAACAAGCCAAGTAATCATAAAAACAACAATGGACATGAAACAATTAATTATTGGAAACGGGGAACGAATCATGTAAGCAGACAATTTTGTGGTGCATAGATACTCTTGACATCACCTATACACCACACCCATGCATTTTCACACAACAATTAAGTTGGGGATTCCTATTCCCTCAAGTCAAGGTTAAATCAAGCACTTAACTCAAATTCGCAGGTCACTCACTGCTCAATTACAACTTTTCCTTTAGAGTCTTGCTCTAACCCGCTCGAATCTAATCATAATCATATTAATACCATCAACATAGGCTAACGAATCGACTTCCACAATAAAAACTACAAAATATGCCAAAAATCCGAAATTGGCCAAAATTCGACCCCCAGGCCCACATTTCAAAATCAGTCAAAAATGGCAGAATCAAACCTTCGTCCTCTATAGAGTCTAACCATATAAAACTTATCAAAATCGGACTCCGTTTGGTCCCTCAAATCCCTACCTAGAACTCTCAAAAACTCAAGCCCTAACTCCCTCAATTTCACTTTAAAATCATCAATCAAATCCCAAAAATGAAGATGGATTCATGAAACATAACCAAAGACGAGTAAAGAACACTTACCCGAATTCCTATGGTGAAAATCGCCTCCAAAATCGCTCAAATTCGAGCTCCCCAACTCAAAATATGACCGAACGAACAAACCCTTATTTTATATATTTTTCTGCCAGCTATTCTGCCTCGTTTCTCGGGCCTAACGATCCCGAAACTAGCTTTTTATGTCTTCACTGGATTCCTTGTGAAAATTCTAGTCAAGTTAGGCTTTTGAATCACCCAATTTGACCTTATAATGAAGGAGATATGTATGTTTTAATATTTGCAAATAATGCAGATTTTCAAATAAGTCGGCAGTGGCAATTTCGTAATTAATCTGAAAAATCTGGCAACATTAGTAAAATGACCATAAAATCCTCATACGATGTCCAAATTCGATGATTTTTTTGTTACGGGTCGTTAATGATGATACGGGTCTAATACTTCAACCAAAACAAAAACCAAAGCTTATTTGTTCAATATGATGTCATTTATGCTTGAAGAAACGACGTCGAAACATAAAAAAAAACGAGCACAACGCAACCCAAACCTATCCGGAACTCACTCGAGACCTCAACCAATAATTCAAATAAGTCATATATCACTACTCGAACTTAGTCGAACCTCCAGAACACTCAAGACAACACCAAAACACCAAATAAATCTCGGATTCAATCCTAAGGACTTCTAAACTTCCAAATTCGCTAACGACGCCGAAACCTACCAAACCACGTCCGAATGACCTCAAATTTTGCAGAAACTTCACAAATGACACTACAAACCTACTCCAACTTCCGGAATTCTATTCCGATCCCGATACCTAATTTTCCACGGTCGACCAAAATCGCCAAATTTCTAACTTTCGATATTTCAAGCCTAGAACAGAGTCTTAGTTCATAAAATGACCCCTTGGGTGATCACACCAGATAATATTAGAACATTAGGGAAGTGCAGACTTAGCTCGATAATGACTAGTTCAAATTTACTTATTTAAGAGAGAACTAATATACTTCAGGTAATTTTTCAGGGGCCAAATGTCTTCTACAACAGCAGTAATATCCTACAGAATCAATTACCTTGGTCGAAATATTTTGTTGTAAATTTGTTTGGCACCATGTTGGTAAAATGGCGCAAAGATACTAGTGTATTATTGTCGGCTTTAGGCAAAGTCCGTACGATTTTTCACGCCTCACATCATTAAGAGTATCAAACATTTCGTTTACATACTCAAATGATGTGTATGCGTCTTCAACGCTGCGGTTGAAGGTCGTAAACAAACCAGCCTGTAGACGGGCAAAGGAACTAGCTGAGCCCCATGCTAAATAGCCCAAAGATAATCTTAACTTTGGTTGTCCGCTTTGCGTCAAAGCCTGTATGATTTTTCTCAAAAGACCTTATACCATTAAGATGTATCCAAACTCCTTATAAGTAATTTATTTTTATTTTTCTTACTTTGTGTATGAGACTTTGTTCAACACAACGCTTACATCTTTGATTAGCAGGGGAACATTTTTAAAAATGGTCATGTCTGGTTGAAGTTAGATATGTTAAATCTTGTAAAGTAGTAGTGTGTATTATCTGTTATACTGATTTTCCAACGCTAATAATTTCCAAAAAGTTATCATGAGACACAAAATAATTGGGCAAAAATTATTGAAATAACATTTTTTATGGTTTATTAGTTTCCTGAACTGCTTTAACTCATTATAAATTACCACTACTTTTGCGCGGATTTTCAACCTACCACTCTCCTTAGGGGTATATGGACCGGATTGATTTGGTTTTTATCAAAATCAAATCAAATCAACTATATCCGTTTGAATTGGTTCGATTTTGTCGGATTTTTCAGGTTTTCGGGTTTTTTTGTTACATAAATATTATTCAAATCTTACTTTGTTAAAATAATAGATAAAGTTTTGATAAGTGAATATATGTTTAGTAAATATTGAAAAAATTGACAAACATAGGTTCTATTAAAATATTCCAATGAAAGAATTTTGTTAATAACAGATGATAGATGATAGTTCTTTTCTTAGTCGTCTATCAATAATTATCCGTCAATGTGCGCTTTCAAGGTTAATACATAAGAGGATCCCAAATATTTTTATATTTTTTTAAAAAAAATTCAATATAAAGTCTTAAATATATATATATATATATATATATATAAATTATATATTTATATGCCGATTTAGTTCGGATTTTTTTACTCAATATCAAACCAAGTCAAACTAAACCTAATCGAATGTTTTAATCGATTTGATTTGATTTTTTGGTTTGATGAAGATTTTTCGATTCGATTTGAACACCCTGCTCTCCTTTATCTAGGTTTGAGACCAAGCTCAAACAAGCAGAGTGTACAATAGAAACACGACTGCTTTTAAAATTAAGAAGAAAAGTCCCAGACCATTGTTACAATATATCTATCTATCTACTTATATAGAAGAGCGCAAAAATTGTTCTCTTCTTGCCGAGCAAGGGTTACTTTAGTTATTTCAGTCTAATTTTATATTAAATTCTCTGTTATGTCCTTATATCTAATAACACACGCTCCTTAAATTAGGGAGGGTTACATAGTCATTTTATACCTATACAACCTCCTAACAGTGTTGTACAACTTTATCTTCTCTCTTCAGTATATTCTTGCTTATTCACTGCGATATACCGCCTGTATGGATTGACTTATTTTAAGTGATTTTAAGCCGAAATAGCTTGTAAGTCATTTTGTAGTGTTTGGATAAAATAAAAAAGTGCTAGCACCGTTGTACAACTTTATCTTCTCTCTTCAGTATATTCTGCTTATTCACTGTGATATACAACCCGTTTGGATTGTCTTATTTTTGTCATTAAGCTAAAATGACAAAAAGTCACTTACAACAAGCCCATCCAAACGGGCTCATACTCGTTCATCCATGGATTTTGCATTCTTAAATTAAATCAACTTCCATTTGTGGGTAAAAATTACACGGGGCACCCGATTTGGTCTCCCCCATTTAACCTATACCCATTTTTTTAAAAAACTTTTAACTTGTACCCACTTTTAAAATAAATTCAGCCCCCTTTTCCTCGCTGAGCTGAAGTTCGCCAGTTACAAACAAAAACTTCAGCTCTCGCCAGTTACAAAGACAAAACTTCCCCAGTTACAAAGATAAAACTTCAGCTGTTCCCAGTAATAAACTTCAGCTCTAAAGATGAAGGTCCCCAGTTATAAAGACAAAAACTTTATCGAGTTACAAAACAAAAACTTCAGCTCTAGAGTTAAAGTTCCTCAGTTATAAAGACAAAAACTTTATCGAGTTACAAAACAAAAACTTCAGCTCTAGAGCTGAAGATCCCCAGTTACAAAAACAAAAACTTCAGCTCTAGAGCTGAAGTTTCCCAGTTATGAAGACAAAAACTTCAGCTCTAGAGTTGAAGTTCCCCAGTTACAAGGATAAAAATTTCGCAAGCTACTTCAGGCCCGTCTACTAGAATGCTGAAGTTTTGCGTGATTGCCTTTGCTACTTCAGCTCACACTTGCAATTTTAAAAGAAAAATAGGTATAAGTTAAAACGTGACACAAATAGCGGGTACGAATGCAAATGCCCCTGCCCCCATTTGTGGGGCTCTACCAACTTCTTCACAAGATAAGTTGGGGTTTGGACTTCTTCCCTGCTCTAACTTTGTCGCATCAAGGTAATCACTTCGTATCAATTTACTTCCCTGATTTGTACATCTCCCTTCTTCATCTGGTAGGAATTTGCATTGTAGAGAAAAAAGTCTGTTTGGCTTTTCCCTATTTCGAATTTTACATAGTTGCCGCAGTGCTGAATGAATGGGTTTTTGCTGCTTCGTTGGAACTGAAAAAAGGGGAAAATTTACAACGGTGCTTGCTTTGAATTTTAGGGTTTCTACGGGAATTTATTGTGAAAATTGGTGTTGATTTAAGAATTTTTACGGAAATTTTATTGTGAAAATTGGTCTGTAGAAATTATTTTTATTATTCTTTGTGGGAGGAGGGGGGGTCAGTTACGTTCTTAAGTTACGTTCTTAAGATTGTGTGTGTTGAAGATTTTCTGGTATTTGCATCAAAATAGTGTATTTGAATCTAATTTTTGCTACAATAAGTCACCTAAAGCTAAAGGTATATAGCTCTGCTGGGCAGGAGTAAGCCATGTATATACAGATGACCACACATATGCTCACATGACACCAATATCCAAGACTTCTAATTAGAGATTCAAAAACACTGTTTTAATGCGAATACCAGAAAATCTTCAACACACAGAGTCCTAAGAACGTAGCTAACCTCCCCTCCTGACATAAAGAATAATAAAAACAATATCTTAGAATGTTGGGAAAATTACTCAATAAATTTTAGAAAAAGCAAAACGTATGTGAATAGAAATCTACGGAAAGATAAAAATCAAAACTATTAGAGACATACAATTGTCGTGACGTTTGACTCGTGCCTTATATTGGGAACAAGATGAAGAAGAAGTGCTAGACAAGAAATTTTAGTTAATTTTTGTTTTATCGTAATACTTGCTCCAAGTCCTTCACTTTTGTGTATATCAGGAGACACAAACAAAGAAAACACCCCTCTACAAATAGGATTACAGAAGGGATGCTTTATGATATTACGAATATAAATTTTTTAACTTGCATTTAAAAGGGATTATACATCTAATAGTTGTGGATTGTGACCCTTCATGAAGGGGTACTCAGGTTATTTGCCGTTAGTTGTTTTTAAATTTTTATTAATAGAGTATTTAGGTTAATTATAAGGGTATGTTTATAATTTAACTTTTGGCTAAGGGCTTCCCACTTTTAATATAACTAATTCTTGGATACGTTTATTGCACGCATATCCCATGCTAATAATATAATATATTTTAAAAATACTATAATTATGTTGATATTAATTAGAAGAAGGGGAAGAGGTTAGAAAGCATGATTATTATTTATTAATATATAACATATATTTTTAATTTTGTACAATATAGTTAAATGTTCTGAATCATGATAGTATTAACAAAAAATGATTTCCTTCATAAAAAAATATGAAAATTCAAGTTAAGAAGAATAAAAGAAGAATTATCGTAAATACAAGCTCTAGAAATTTTTTATACATGTATAAGATGTTTAAGAAATAACTTTATTAGTAGTACTTATTATAGTGAGTGTTCACTAACTGCATCACATTAATTATATTGTATTTATATCTAATATGGTGTTTATCATAATAATGAGTATTTACATTTTTCTATCCAAAAAAAGTTGGCAATAATATTTAATAGAAGGCCAATAGTGTCATTAAGCTTTATAAGGATATTTTAGTATTTCAGTCATCAACTAAGATATTCACTACACACTTATAATATAGTATGATATAGATATAGATGTATTCATGAATACAATAGGAAAAGTCGGCGAAAAAATAGGGAATTACAGTTAACGTATAGACTGTATTCATATGTATTCACGAGCTGTATTCGTGAATACAATAACGATATTTGCTAAAAAAAGGGATTCAACTGTTTACAAACAGTAAGTGAATCAATTAACGCGATAGACTCCTAATATAATTCAACAAACTCAATCATAACACACAAAATTTGTATTTCCAGTTATAAAAAAGATTCTCAATAGAAAAACACCCCAAAACAGAGCAATCTTCAGAGATTCAATCCATCCTTTATTTTTTTAGTGGTATCTTTACTAAAATATTTTTTGGTGGTATCTTTACAAATTGATTTATAGATTAAAATTATATAATTACATTGAATACAATTAAATTCATAAAAATACATTGAATACACTAAGTATAGCAGGTCATCTATAGTGCAAAATCATATGAATACATATTGCAGATACATTTGAATATATGTATACATCTGAATACATAAATTATATAAATTAAAAAATATATATGAATACATTCTACAATACATTGAATACATACTGCTCACTATATAATGCTGGACAGAACAGTGAAACAAAGTGAAACTTTGAAATTATATAATAATACAGTTAAAAACAGTGAATATATTGAAAAAGTAGAAAAAACTAAAGATGAAATACATGGAATACAACGAGATACATTGAAATACAATGAAAAAAAAAGGTAAAGACTCTTCAAGTTCCTCAGCTCCAAACTCCGTCCCCAATCCACCGATATCTAGGCCGCCGCCATGTGGCGCGTCGTTGCCGGTACCGGCGCCCCCTGATTCATCCAGGTACTGAATCTCTCATTTCTGCTTTGAAAATATTGAGATCTGCACTTGTATTTCTCCAGATCTTTGTTTCTACTTACCACAACACTTTGGAGCAAAAAAGTTGAATGCATCACAACAAGGAAGGGGGAAGTGGTCGCTGGCCGGATCTGTCGTTGGCGGAACACAGCCCCTGATAGGGTTTCTAAATGTAGGGGAAGAAAAAATCGAGGGAAAAGAGAAGAAAGAGGGAAGAGAGAGAAGCTTATTTCCTATACGGTAATTTTGTGAGAGAAAAAAAAAAGAAAGAATGAGAGAGAAAAATAATACACAACGTATTTAATGACTTAAAGGTAGGAAGTGACCACAAATAGATATGTTGCTATAAAAATTAAAAGGTAACTATAGAAGATAATTTTTTAAAAGATATTTATTTATAATAAACAAAGTATCAACCTTTGATATAGGAGGTAAAATTTCCTTTATTTATATGCCTAATCAACTTCACCTTTATGAAGTCTCAACATCCAAGGAAGGGCCCTGCTCTAGTAAAGATTTATCCGATAATACTCAAAAATGCATTTAGGGGACAATTTGGTCGTTCCAAGCCTGTTCTTTATGTGTTTCGTGTAATCAACAATAAACTATAAAGTGCGGAATAAAGCAAAAAACACGAGATTTTTACGTGAAAAACACTCGACTCAAAAGTGTAAAAATCACGATCTACGTTGTAAGATTCAACTCAATTCCATTATAATAACGAGCAAATAAGAACTTAACTCTAAGCCCTTCACCTCTTCAGACAAACTCTAGTTTGAACAATGTTCTTCACATATTACAACTTCAATTCAAGCTAACGAGACTAATGGGAATAGTAGTAACCCATATTTCATCCAAGAGTCACTATTCATCGTCATCTCCAATTATTTATTTCACTTCAAGAACACCAGTTTCTAGGGCTTGCTCAAAGATATGATTAATCACATTTTCTACACCAAAATCATTATCCCACAAAAGTATTTACAAACAAATAACAAGGTTTGGGTTGTGGCGTTACCTCTTGTCAACCAATCTTGAAAATTACAACTTTGGTGATTTTTGAGTTATTAAACATGTGATGACGAAATCTTTGTTTGATCCGACGCTTTTGGAGCTCAAAATTACCCGTTTCCCCTTTTCAAAAATGCCAATATGGCGGGGTTTTGTGTTATAAATTAAACCCTCCCATAAGTTTGCAACATAATTTACTTGTTGTTTGGCTGAGATCTATATAGTTCTAGAAACAGAAAGCTAAAAAGTTCAACCCATCTCAAGAAAAAATAGCAAAATTAGAAAGAAAAAAAAAAGAAATTTTAAGGGGGAAATAGCCAGTAATCATTATTAGCAAAGCAATGTGTAGTGTAAATTCAATTACTATTTATGTTCTAATTTAAGTGATACCAAAAATCACCTCTCTGGTATGTCAACTTAGTTGCTAAACAAAAAGATGATAATTGATAAATAGTTCAACCGAAAAAATCCCTAAAGTTTGGATAAATGGGCATGCTGGACAAGGAAAAAGGTAAAATCAAAGATAAAAGTGGGAACATAATTAGTAACATGGCTTAGAATTGCAATTGAAAAATGAAGGTCTTTTGACAAAGGCCTTTAGTTTCAACTTCTAAGTACTAAAAACTGCAGGGATTTGGAGGGAAGGAGGAGTTGTGGTGGAAGAAGAAGTGGAGAGTTGGAGGGAAAATGGGTTGGATGTGGTGATCGTGGCATGACATGGGGTGTCCACGTCATCAAAATGCGAGTGTCACGTGAGATTGGACTTGTATATTGGACAATTATAACGGAAAACAAGAATGTTTGAACCGTTTAGGTAAAGCAGGGTATTTTTATGCATAATATAGCACGACATAAGGTAAAATTTAATTATCTTATATAATAGAGGTAGTGGGGTAAGCGGTGTCACATTTTTTAATAAGCAAAGAGGTGAACAAATGAATAACTATTATAATAACATTATATTGAGAAAAAACACAAAATTCAAAACGTTACTATAACTCTCTATGGTGATTTTTATTTTTTGAAATGAATCGATAATATACTCGTTAGAAATAGTTCTAATATTTCTTTTTCAAGAATGATTTGAGTATATTTATTGTCTACCTAACAAAACAAATGGATTCTAGCTCAAATGAATTTTGTTGTTTCTTAATTTTGTTAGAGGTTAGTGGTTCAAGCCTAGTAATTACAAATTATATTTTAATAAATGAAGCCTCCAAAACGAAAATGTGTCAATGATAGTCTCGTTAGAAATAGTGCTAATATGTCTTTTTGTCAAGAATGGTTTGAGTATATTTATTGTCTATCTAACAAACAAATGGAATCTAGCTCAATTGATTTTTGTTATTTCTTAATTTTGTTAGAGGTTAGTGGTTAAAGCCTCAGTAATCACAAATTATAATTTAATAAATAAAGCCTCCAAAACGAAAAAGAACATAAGCGTGCTGCAAATTGGAATCGAAATCATGACCTCACCCAAGAATTTGAACTAAACACCAGATCAACAGACCATTTCAATATAAGAGATGTCACCCGTTTTCCTTTATATGTATTATTATATGGTTTTACCTATCTCTATATCCGAATATTTAATAAATTTTTCCGATGAGGCGGTGTCACGTGACACCGCTTCCCATAAGGTGGATCCGACCCTGAATAGAGGGATATCCCATGTCCAGAAGATGAAAATAACAGAAATAAAGATGTTGAGATGAATGTGTATGCATACTGATGAGCGCAAAACACACACTTAAATTGTGTTCACCAGTCAAAGATAGTATAGTATGATATCGTGTCCACATGGATTGGATTTAAACAATATTATCGTAGTTTATAGCTAGATTGCTATCCAGGAGGATCAACAATGGAGATTTATATGAATTCTAACTACAATAGATAAGAATTCAAATCTATTGACTAATGACAATCACAACAAAGGTAAGCAAGGAAGTTATTAATGAGAGAAAATACAGGTTAATGAGATAGGTGTAAGATAATTATTCGGAATCTAACTCTAGATAATTCACTTCTAATAATCAAGCGAGTCTCTCGAATCGCTTAATTATCAGTACAATTGTTTAGAAGAAACTCCTCTCTCGATCAAATCTCAACCTCACAATATGAACTAATTTAAGCTCGGTGAAGATATGCAAGAATTCGTAATGGATTGGTCTTTAGGAGAACCTCTTTCGATTATCCTCCTAACTTCTTTTACTCAAGGATTCAACTAGCCTCTTTCGATTACTTAGAAGATTCTATGAACTCAACCAATAATATAGTGCAAATATATCACAAGTTATGCCTCTCTCGATTATAAGAACAAGTGATCATAAATGCAACAATCAAATCTTCCAAAAGTGATTCAAATACATAAAAATAGAGTTATAATCTACAAACAATCATCAATACACCAAATCCATCATAACCTAAAGGTTCGACTCCACAGACATGGAGAAGTTCTTCACAAATGAAACAAAAGTATAGGAAAACATAAAAACAATCCAAACCCGGATCTTGAGTTAGGAAGGAAGGATGAAACCTTGTGCTCTTACTTCTCCCTCTTCTCCTTAGCTTCCTTAGGTCTAAAATCCTTCTAAAATGGTGTTTTGGTGTATTTAAGCCGCCCCCAAAACAAACCGCGGACGAAAATACCCTTTTTCTTCGCGAAATAGGACTTTTCCCAGACAGAATATGCGCGGCCGCGCACCTGGAGACCTGCTCGCGCACTTGATCGCACATTTTGTGTCTCACACTGCCTCACATGCGCGCCCAGTGTGCTCTCGCTCACATGGATGACACACTGCCTAATTTTTTATTTCTCTTTTTGAATGGACGAGTGTCCATTGATCCCCGAACTCGATCCCAACTTAATCCTTGGGCTTTTACTGAGACTTCTAAGCTCCAAAATAGCACGAATTCATGCCACAACATCTACATAGCTCGGAATCACTCCTACAAGACATAAAACATACAATAAGTGATGGAATATGAGGATCCACCAAGCTATGTAGAGACCACATTCTATATTAGTTTCCACAGATTATACTTGCTCAACAGAATGTAAATGATGCAGGGAACTTTTAAGTGGAAAGTTCCCGGCTCAATGGGATTAAAAACCACAACCTACACTTGTAGGATTTCAACTTCACTATGAGCAACCTTTTAGATTACAAACTATGCAACCTATGAATTAACTTCTTAATCCCTCACTAACTTGTAATACACCTATTACAAGCCACTTTGCAATACACCTATTACAAAGACTTCAACACATGACTAACTCTAGCCACAACAAAAACACTAAATTTTATGGTTTACAAGAGTTTTCTCATCAACGCTTCTAGACAAGCTAAGTAGGAATTACAATGAATAACAATTACAAAGTTAAAACCCTTCTAAGGAGATTACAAAGACTTGATGTAAGAACTGGTCCGTAGCAGTGATGTATTTTGTTCTTGATGCACTTGAGAATTGTGTTCTTGATAATTAGATGCTTGGAGTGCTTGAATGAATTCTCAAGTGTTCAAGGGATGTTTTGTTGTATTAATGTTAATACAACATGACAACATGGATGATATCACTTGAATGATGTAATCACTTAAATGGTATCTCTTCAGTAACGCGATTCTGGGCATTAATGAGATGGGAGATAGTTGAAGTGCTGCCTACTCCTCCAATCTTGTCAATGCACTCATACTCTTCTAGTTTAGTCTTTGGGAAGGTCTGCTTCTTGGTCCCTACTTTTTCCTGTCCCAGAGGCACTTTAAAGAACTTGAACACTCGGGTAAGGATAAATCCATAAGGGAGGCCATGGTTCCCGACTTTGAACTCTTCCACTTTCTGCATATGTTCAATCCTGATAGCGGGCAGATTGACAATTTTGAAGTTATCCAAATCTTCTATCAGAACAAAATCAGCCTTAGAGGTGATGGATATCCTCTCAGTACGAGGAAGCAGGACTTTGTTGACCAACTCAAAAAGCAACAGGTAAACTGGAAGAAGTGCCTTTTTGTTTACGCGTTCCCCTTGCTACACTGCTCTTTCTTTGACAATGGCATTTCGAAAGTTAGAGCTACAAGCACCACGAACGGATGACAAACCCTCAACAGGAAGTTTGAGAATCTCTCGAAGTATAGTAGAATCCATTACAATATCGACACCATTCACCAATGCACATATGTGATCAGATTCAATAGTGAAGAGGTTGGCGTAAAAATTCTGTACCTCTTCCGTATACACTTCTGTCACATCCACATTGAACCAGTGTGCTCACTGTTGAAACTCACACATCTTAACTAGTTGACACATTCCAGCCATATCAAAAATTTCAGGGGCAAAAGTACGACCCTGCAACACTTTTTGGTACCTCAGCCTTTCCTTTCCAGAGATGCTACCACTCTTTGTCTTTTTAGAGGAACTGGGTTCCTCATCATCCACGAATTTTCTTTTCACTTTCCCACGGGACTGAAACTTCTCACCAGACTTCATTTGCATGTTCTCATCAGACACTTCCACTTCCACATCCTTCAACTTATCACTGACTTTCATTGGGTTTTCACTGGAACTCCTTACCAACTTTTCATTAGGTGTACCATCAACACTCTTATAAGTACTCTCAATATTAGAATGATAGAGAGAGTGCTTCTTCCTCAGGAGCCTCTTAGTTAAGGAACTTGGTTCCTCTTCATCTTCCTCATCAATTGCAACAACTGGTATATCCTTATCAACCACAACTTGTCCATCCTTGACTGGTCTCTTCTTCCTACGACTCCTCTTACTCTTCTTAAGAGCAAACTCAAGAGCCTCCTTTTTCTGCAACCTGGTAGTGGGTCTCTTGGGAGGTGGCTCAGGAGTTGCCACTGGCTTTCTTACCTCGATGAACTTACTTAGCACAACCACATCTAAATCCTCTTCATCACTAGACCTCATTTCAGGTGCTACTATGTTCAAAGGCTTAACATCAAAGTGTGTAGAAGGAGCAGGGTTGAAACTGACCTGGGAAGATGATTCCTGACCTAGATCCTCAAGAGAGGGATCAGGTCCATCTAGTGGAGTCCTAGTAGTTTCTTTCTATGTCGGTTGTTCAAAAGGCACAAGTGTTATGATGTTTTAGACGTCAATACTACACAATATTATAAGTTAATTGTGCAGTAACCAGTTTTCGAGTGTTGTCTAATAAGAAGAACCTGGTTCTTCTTGGTGTACTACTTACTACTATTTGCAGAATAATAAAGCAGTAAAGTAAAGACACATATATTTTTACGTGGAAAACACCTGGCTCAAAAGGTGAAAAAACCACGACCTACTCCTCAGTAGGATTTGCTCAAACACTTCACTAAAGACTCTGAGCCAAACGGACTTACAAAATAAACTCTTTTGTAATCCTAGGATTAACTCTAACCCTATGTAGTAAATATCCTCTAGATAATTTCTACCAGCTTCAAGTTAACTCTAACTTGAACAAAGGTGTACCTATTACAGTTTGCTTCAAAGAAAGCTGAAAAGATACAATGTTAAAACTCCTACTACAACCAACTAAACTCAATGATAAGCAGATGGAACTATTTCTTCTAGTTGAATTGTAGCCTTTGCACAATACTTCTTCTTGCAAATAACTTGGGAATTTTTCTTACAGAACTTGATTCACTTTAGCCCTTTGTGCGTCTTTTTGTGTCTCCTCTTTCAGTAGTAATACTTTGAGTATTTATAGAGTCAGTTGAGTTCTGGTCCGATTCTACTTGGGAGAACAAGTTCTTATCAAACTCAACTTCCTTCCTTCGTTTCTGTCCTTGCTGAATTCAACTTCTTTCATTTACATCAGTTTGCAATCTTTTCGTATTAGGAGACATCCTCTTAGTTCTTTGATACTCAACAATCACTGATATCTCCTATGCTTGTACGATTCTTGTGCCAACTGCTCCGTTCAGGTGTGTATGATTTGATGGACCTGGTTCATCTTGTCAACATTTGTCAATCTTCAAAACCCATTCAGTGACATGGGCCAACAAATTCTCTCTTTTTGATGATGACAAACTCTGTGCTTTTATCCTGTATACACTTCAAACACTTTATATATTTTTAAGCATTAATCATTGAGAACCAGGTTCATTAGGTTATAAATATCACTTTTTTGAAAACTTTGAACCAATACCACAATACATATTCCCCCTTTTGGCATCATCGAAAAGTTGCAAAATGATACTTACCAGTTTTTAATTCTCACTCATGGCCAATTTAGGCAACTGCAGGTGCAAACATGATTTATCATCACAAGAAACTAATAATGTAAGCTAAATAAGAAATTGAGACATTTTTCAAAACATCAAGCTTTCATTGATTAACAAGGATGATCAGCATCAAAACAGATTAAAATCAAAATAGCCAAAACATGAGAAAAACAAAATAAAAACTGAAACATAAACTAGACACTATCCCGAATTGGACACTTGATAGGTTTGGAGGGGGTAGCACTGGACATTCCTAAGGCTAGGAGGGTGCAGATGAGGCTGGAATCTTGATTTGTAGAAGGGACAATATTTGGTGTAAAATACCTTCATTTTTCTCCTTCTTCTTTGCTAACTCAGCTTTGAGAGCATCACACTCAGCTTCCACCTCAATTAAGCGTGACCTCAGTCGAGGGATCTCCATATCCTTTAACTCACTTTCTTGCACCAGAGTACGGACCTTGCTGTTGACTGGTAGCTTCTGAGATGAACCAGGTTCATCTGTCGGGACATTGATAGTATAATCACAAGACAACAGAGTGTCCTTCCCAAAGAAATCCTTAGCAGTAGCCATCTCATCCTTCTTTGTAGGAACTCCAAAATGAGCAAGAACGACAATCAAAATAAAGCCATAAGGGATCGCATGTGCTTTGGTGCCATTCACCACTCTGTCCAAGAGCTGGATGATAAAAGCTGGCCAATTAATCTGCTTGCCTTTTACAGACCCTCCATGAGGGTTACATCCATGTAGTTAGCAGTGTGTCTTCGTTCTTGTCTAGGCAGCAGGAAATTGATCACAAATTCAAAGACTAACTTGTGCTCAGGCTTCATCTCACTCTTGTACACAGCCCTAGGTTCAATCTCCTTCTCATTGTCGTAGAAGAATCTGATGATATTGAGATCTGAGGCCATTCCATCTAAACACGGCCATCTCTGCCTCATGTAGTCTTCATAACCCTCTGCTGGAATGTCTAGAATGACTCCCAGTTCTTGAGCATCAAAGGAGACTTCAACTCCCTTGACCAATGAGGTGACCCTGCCTCCAATGACTATGACATTCCCCATGAACTCCATAACCTCATTTCTGACCAGCCTGCCTTCCATACGAAGGACCATGTCCTTCCAGCCCTGCGCTGCCAGAAAATCCAGTAAATACCTCATTCCAGGCTCCTCCAAATCCTTCAACAATTTCCCTTTCAAGATTTTTCTCTTGCCAAACATGGAAACTCTGTTAGTAGACACTTCTCCAACCTCATTCTCTTCCTATACACTCCATTATGGATCATCATCCCTCTCAATAATCTGTACTTTCTTCACCTTCTTTATCTTAGACCTTATCCTTGAAGCAGTACTCCTAGTGGTGATGGACACAGTAGCTGACTTCTTTAAAGAAGTATTAGCCTTTTTGGGCTTGGGAGTCTTGGTAACCACTGGAGCAGCCTCCTCTTCTTGTTGGACCAGGTCCAACCACTCTTCGTCGTCAACAATAACAGGTTCCCCTACCTTTGCTTTCCCCTTCTCTGCCTTCTTTCTTTTGCTCTCTTGCAGAGCTTTTTCCAATTTCTCCTCCTCTTCTCGTACAATATTTCTCGTCGCACGTACTCTAGGAACAGGTAAACCAACAGAATCATCAGTCTTCCTTTTCTTTGAATGAACTGAGGCTTTAGACTTTCTGGACTTTGGAGTCCTTCTCTTCTTGGGGTTATATGAGTCCCCAGCTTCTTTAGTCTTTCAGCCAAAGTTTCTTCCCCAGAAGAAACATGTTCATCTATTTCCTTCATTAACTTCTCCAACCCAGCAGCAGCTTCCTCAACTTCAGTAGTTCCCCCTAAAATCATGACATCTTCTTCAAGATTTTCAAGAATGGGGCCAAAAATTGCAAGCGTGGTACCATCATCCCCGGATCCCCTCACATCTACTTCACCCTCTTTCACAAGATTTTTCTCTTTCCCAAATTTTCTTTTCCTTTTTGGCACTTTCACATCCACCACAGACCCCACCAACACAAATAGATTCTCAGCAGAATTTAAATCAGAGGTAACTTTAGTATTACCTTTCTCAGCACTGGATAAACCAGGTGCTTCGTCTTCATTGGCTGATTTAAATGAATCATCAGATGATTCTAGTTTAGAGCCTTCCTTAGCACATAACAATTCTTCCAAGAATTTTGCTCTTGAACCAGAAGCCACAGATTTACGTGCAAGAACCTTAACACGACGGGTTTTGGGGGCTAGGGTAGGGTTTGGTATGGGTTGAGGGATTGTAGAGTGTTCTGGGGTTGATGATTTTTCAGGAGACTCAGAACTATAAACTGAGGGAGAGTTTGAATTAGATTCATAGTTTCCCCCATCATAATCTCTGTTTGGGGATGAGTCAGAAGAAGCTGGTGGAGGAGACGACATGATTTTGATTTGGTTAGAGAGAGAAGAAAATAAAAGGCAGTAGGGATTTTGAGTTGAGTGAGTTGAACAAGGTTCGTCTGGTGTTTTATGCACAATGAGTAATGATGGCCTATTTATAACTTGTGGATGGGGAGATTTCAACATAAGTGTATTAACCAAGTAGGATCCTAATGATTAAGAACTGTCAGCGATTGGACATTGATTAGACAGTTACTTTCCCCCCTAACACTAGGCTAATTAATTGAGACGGGACTTCTTGAAACTGGTTCAATATTTGGATAAGTACGAGAATTGAATTTGAACCATAAATGAATAGAGTCCTGCTCATGTATGACTGTACTTGAATTAATACATGTATGGAGATGAGAACGTACCTTGTCAGTCACGTAAACCAGCATGGATGAACCAGGTTCATCCTGTTAAAAATCTTTATTTTGCCTCAATTCACAAAGATAGAGAAACATCATTAGTGACTAGGGAATCATATTAATACATGGCAGAAGAGTATGGCAATAAAGACATAGTACTGAGAAATGATTAATCTGATTACGTACCTAATTAAAATTTTCTAGCCAAACAAAACTTTTTTTTTTTTTTCAATTCTGTCTTTCAATTAGGTGATCTTAATCATCCCTAATTCAAGCCTGTTTCTCTCATAATGCTCCCTACTCGATGCTTTGGTAAATATATCAGCAATTTGACGATTAGTAGCACATAATTCGATTGAGATCATTCTCTTTTCATAGTTACCCCTCAGGAAATGGTGCCTAACATCTATGTGCTTAGTTCTCTTGTGATGAACCGGGTTCTTAGTCATGCTGATTGCACTAGTGTTATCACAGTAAATAGGAATGCATCCCACATCTATACCAAAGTCCAGGAGTTATTGCTTGATCCATAGCAACTGGGCACAACAAGAGGCTGCATCCACATATTCAGCCTCAATAGTAGACAAGGCTACTGAATTTTGTTTCTTGGTGGCCCAAGAGACAAGGCAGGAGCCCAAAAAGTGAACCATGCCTGAATTACTTTTCCTGTCAACCAGGAAACCTGCATAATCAACATCAACATATCCTACAAGGTCAAAATTACTACCTTTAGGATACCAAAGGCACATATTAGTGGTGCCCTTCAGATATCTTAAAATTCTTTTTACTGCAGTGAGGTGGGAATCCTTTGGATTGGCTTGAAACCTAGCACATAGTCCCACACTGAACACTATATCAGGTCTACTTGTAGTCAGATAGAGTAGAGACCCAATCATCCCTCTGTATGTCTTCTGATCAACGGATGAACCAGGTTCATCCACATCCAATTTTGTTGCTGTGGCTATTGTGGTATCTATCTCCTTTAAATCCTTTATTTTGAATTTATTGAGGAGTTCTTTCACGTACTTCTGTTGATGTATCATTGTGCCATGTGGAGTTTGTTTGATCTGCAAGCCTAAGAAGAAGGTTAGTTCACCCATCATACTCATTTCAAATTCACTCCCCATTAATGTAGCAAATTCCTTGCTAAGCTTTTCAGTAGTTGCCCCAAATATGATATCATCAACATATATTTGTACAATCAGAAGATCTTTTCCCCTTTCCTTTAGGAACAAAATACTGTCTATCTTACCTCGTTTGTACCCATGTTCCAGCAGGAATTTTGACAACCTCTCGTACCAAGCTCTAGGCGCTTTCTTGAGACCATAGAGAGCCTTGTCAAGTTTATATACATGATTAGGTGACTCTTTACTATCAAAACCAGGAGGTTGTTTTACAAATACACCTTCCTTCAAGTAGCCATTAAGAAAGGCACTCTTTACATCCATCTGATGAACAGTGAATTTCATGTGTGCAGCAAATGCTATAAGAAGTCTGATTGCCTCCAATCTTTCCACAGGAGCAAAGGTCTCATCATAGTAAATTCCCTTTTCTTGGCTATATCCTTGAACAACCAGTCTAGCCTTGTTTCTTGTAACAGTTCCATCCTCATCAAGCTTGTTCCTGAAGACCCACTTTGTGCCAATCACTGATCTGTCTAGTGTTTTGGGTACCAAGTGCCACACTTGACTTCTTTCAAATTGATTCAACTCTTCTTGCATGGAATTTACCCAGTCAGCATCCTGTAGGGCTTCACCAATGTTCTTTGGTTCAATCAAGGATAGAAAGGCCTCAAACACAGACAGATTTTTCAAAGAGGATCTTGTTTTGATTCCAGATGTTAGATCTGTTATGATGTTCTCAAGAGGGTGAGAACTCTGATATTTGTGTGGTTTGAGAACCAACTGTTCACTTCTGGATAGTCCCATGGTGTCTTGTTGTTCTGGGATAGGATCAAGGCCAAGGTTCACATGTTGAGTTCCCCATGTCGTGTTTCTTGGGGTAGTTGGACCTGGTCCATCACTTGTTCCATCTTCCATGTTTGCTTCAATGTTTTCACTGTTTCTCACCATTCCAAGCTCCTCATATTCTGGTTCCTGTCTCTCAGCAAGAGTGTTAGTTTCATCAAAGACAACATGTACACTTTCTTCTACACACATAGTTCTTTTATTATACACTTTATAAGCTTTGCTATGTAATGAATATCCCAAGAATACTCTCGCATCACTTCTGGGATCAAATTTTCCTAGGGAATCTTTGCCATTATTGTGCACAGAGCACTTGCATCCGAAAGCCTTAAGGTGGGATATGTTGGGCTTTCTCCCTTTAAGTAATTCATAAGGAGTTTTCTCTACCAGAGGCCTGGTCATGCATCTATTTATTATATAGCATGCAGTGTTTATTGCTTCTGCCCAGACGCTATAAGGTAGTTTGCTAGAAAGAAGCATGGTTCTTGCCATATCTTCAAGAGTACTATTCTTTCTTTCAACAACCTAATTTTGTTGTGGGGTTTCTAGAGGCAGAAAATTGTGATTGATACCATGTTCATCACAGAACTCATCAAACTTTGCATTCTCAAATTCAGTACCATGATCAAATATTATTGATGCTAATTGATTTCCTAACTGATTTTGAGTTTTCTTAACAAACGAGGTGAACATATCAAATGCTTCATCTTTAGATGTCAGAAATAAGGTCCAAGTGAACCTTGAATAGTCATCAACTAGCACCATTACATATTTCTTACCACCTCTGCTCAGAGTTCTCATAGGACCACATAGGTCCATATGAACCAGTTCCAACGTCCTGGTGGTACTGACCATTTTCTTACTTTTGAAAGAAGATCTTACCTGATTCCCCCTTGCACATGCCTCGCAAACTTTAGAGACTAGTTTTTTTAGTTGATTTAGACTTGCGTGACCAAGTCTTTTGTTCCACATGAGGGGATCACTGTCCAACACACTTAGGCAAGTGCGTTCATTTTCAGACAGTGTGGACAAGTCTATGACATAGATGTTATTCATTCTTTTTCCCTGCAAAACAATCTTTTCAGTAAGCAGGTAAATCACAAAACATTTTGTGGAAGTAAAGACAACCAGGTTACCTCTGTCAAATAGTTGTGACACACTGATCAGGCTATATTTCATGCCACCTATTAGATACACATGTTCAATGGAACGTGTGTCATCCTTACCTACCTTACCAACCCCAATAATTTCACCTTTCTTTCCGTTTCCAAAGGAGACATTTCCTCCTTTGAGACTTTCAAGTGAAAGGAACTGTTCCATGTTCCCTGTCATATGCTTTGAGCAGCCACTATCCAAATACCAAATTTGGTTGCCTCCTCTCACTTGAACCTACAAAAAGAATCAGGGGTTAGTTTTAAGAACCCAAACTAGTTTGGGTCCTTTTCTATGAGAGAATGGATGAATCAAGCTTTTACTAGCCCAATTTGGGNGATCCCACTTGGGCAATTGACTCCCAAAGCCAATCCCTCTCCGGTTGCTACTATGATTCTCTTGAAGCCATATCAAGGCATCAGAGGATTTATTCCATTTACAAGTTCGATCTAATTCATGTTTGACTTTGCGAAGTTCTTCTTTAAGAGTTCTTATCTATTCATACTTGGCATACATCTTATCTTTTAGTTTTCCCACATTTTCTTCTAACATGATATGAGAATGATCAACAACCTTTTTACTGGATCCTAGCTTTAGCTTTAAGTTTTCAGATTTAGTTCTAGAATCTCAGTTTCAAGTGGGTGAACCTAGTTCAACACGACAGTGTTTTTCATTTCAGATTCACTAAGTCTGATTTCCAGTTTCATGCATTTTGCTTTTAGCATTTCACATTATGTAGAGAGTTGTTCCTTCTCTTTGGTTGTTTCTTCGGAATCATCCATGAAATCAAGTAGCAACTCAGAGAGTTTTTCCTTAGATAGGAACTTTATTTTATTTTTAAGATGGGAGATACTTACCTCTGGTTCTTCATGTGATTCCTCATCGGATTCTCCAATTGCCATGAGCGCCTGATCTTCATTCTCACCATCTTCTGATTCTTCATCTGAACTTTCCCCCCAAGCAGCAACCATAGCTTTTGTTGTGGTTTTCTTGGGTTGGACCTGTTCCTTCTTCCTGTTCCTTCTTTCATATCTCTCCTTTTTCCATTCTACTTCCCACTGAGGATAGTTCTTGATAAGATGGTCAGTCTTTCCATACTTGTAGCATCCCTCGTTGGTTTCCCTTTCTGGAGCTTTTGCTTTGTTGTAATTTCCTGCTTTAGAGATGTCCTTCTTCCTTATTAGAAAGTTTCTGAATTCTTTGGTAATCATGGCCATCTTATCTTCCTCAAGATCTGCTCCCTCAGTGATTCTCATTGCTAGAGTCTTCTCCTTCTTTGGACCATCCATCTTCATTGTCTGCCTTCTAAGCTCATAGGCAGTAAGGTTTCCAATTAGTTCATCCAATCTGAGGGTTGCCATATTTTTGGATTCCTGGATAGCAGTGATTTTGCTTTCCCAGGAGATTGGTAAGACCCTTGTCAGGATCTTCTCTAGCATGTCCTCTTCAAGAATGACTCCACCAAGATACTTAAGTTCATTTGTCAAAGTTATGAACCTTGTGTACATCTCTTGGATTGTCTCTCCTTCTTCCATAGTGAAGTTTTCATACTGTGAGTATAGAAGAGTACCTCTTGATCTTTTTACCTGAGGTGTTCCTTCATGGGCTACTTGAAAGGTATCCCAGATTTCTTTGGCAGTGGTGCAGCTTTGGATTCTGCTATACTCATCTGGACCTAGTCCACACACTAGCCACTTCTTGGCCTTTGCATTCTTTTCCCGTTTCTTCAGATCCTCAGCAGTGCAGTCAGCTCTAGTCTTTGGTACATCTATACCTTCAGCAGTCTTCATCATGGTAGCTAGAGGACCATCAGTGACTATGTCCTGGAGTTCATAGTCTTCTCCAATCAGGTGGTCCTTCATCCTGTTCTTCCACCAAGAGTAATACTGGACATTGAAGAGTGGTGGCCTTGTAGTTGATTGACCCTCCTAGTTTCCAGGTGGTGCACTCATTTTGATCTCTTCCAAGGTGTTAGCCTTTTCAAAGATAACCTGCTCTGATACCAATTGATGTTTTATACTTCAATACCACACAAGAGGGGGGGTGATTTGTGTGATGTCCAATTTTTCGAGTGCTGTCTCAATAGAAGAACCTGATTCTTCTTGGTGTTACAACTTCTACTAGTGCTGAATAATAAATGCAATAAAGTAAAAACACAGAGATTTTTACGTGGAAAACACCTGGCTCAAAAGGTGAAAAAACCAAACCAACTCCTCAGTAGGATTTTCCCAAACTCTTCACTATAACTCTGAGTCAAACAACATTTACAAAATAAACTCTTTTGTAAACCTAAGGACTAACTCTAATCCCTTTGTAGGTACCTAGCCTCTAGCTAATTGCGACAAGCTTCAAGTTAACTCTAACTTGAACAATGTGTACCTATTACAATTGCTTCTAATAAATCTGAAAGATACAATATTAAATCACCTACTATAACCAACTCGAAAGACAAACAGATGGAACTGGTTCTTCTAGCTGGTCAATAGCTTTTGTATCGCACAAGGATTCTGCTTGCAAAATTTCTCTGGTAATTTTGCCTTCAGTTTTTGCTTCAATTCTGTCTTTGTGTGAACAATTCTTCAGTAGGAATACTTCAACATTATATAGCGCCAGAAGTTAAGATGTTCTTGTTTAGTTTTAATGCAACTCTTCCTTGGTGGAAGAGTTTGTGTTTATCTCAACTTCCTTCCTTTATTTCTGACCTTCCTGAACTCGAACTCTAACCGCTTATCAATTTGCAACCTTTTCGCATTAGGAGACAACCTCTTAGTTCATGGATAATTCACAGATCACGTTTATCTCCTGTGCATGTACGGTTCTTGTGCCAATTGGTTCGTTCGAGATGTTTGCCCTGATGGACCTGGTTCAACTGGGTAGGCATTTGTCAATCTTCAAAACCATGCAGTGACTTGGGTCAACACAGACTTTATAATAAAATCACAGAAATTTAAAATACAAGATAACATGTTTCAACAATTTGATATAATACTAATACGAAATCCAAAACCAAAGTTACTCCCAGAACAAGTGTCACAATCTCACGGACTGTCTACGAATAATACAAATAGGAGTCTGAACAAAATAAATACATCTATCTTAGAAGTAAATAAGAACAGAACAGAAATGAAATAGTAGGGGACGCCAAGTCCTGCGGACTTCTGCAGAACTACCTCGGAGTCTCCGCTGAACTGAAGGCAGCAACCTTGATCTAAGGTCCGAAGAGTCCAGTAAGAATAGCCCATTTATACAGAATGGTAAAGAGGCTTCTATGATCATCGACCATAGAAATAGAAATGAAGAGTTAACCCTTACCAACTTGATCTTGTTTCTCCTGGCAACATACATGCATGAACCATTTCACGAAGTATGTTTCCGGATAGTCCAAAGTCTCGATAGTTAGCTCTCGACCTTCCGGTAAAAAAAACAACGTCGATGAAGGCGTGTAGGTGAACTATTCTGTGGTGGGGATTGTAACTTTCCATAAATTTCCCATTTGTAAGTGAAGAGTGTAGTATCAGTACAACCGACCCTATGTACTGAGTAAGTGTCGAGCCTAACCTCAGCGAAGTAATGACGAGGCTAGGACACGACAACCAATTAAACCTATGTAGTTTAATCATATACGGAGAAGATAATAACCACAAGAACTAAGCAGCTAAATACAAGGAAAGGAGAACATGCTGAGGGGAGGAATATCAAATAATGAAAGTAACGAAGTGAAGTAACAACACAAAATAAAATAAGTGCACGACATCACCCTTCGTGCTTTTACTCTCATCCTCACCCAAATAATAAATAGAATGCACGGCATCACCCTTCGTTCTTTTACTCTCATCCTCACAATCAATCAATAGAGAGGGCACGGCATCACCCTTCGTGCTTTTAATATCATAATACGGCACGACATCACCCTTCGTGCTTTTAATATCATAATGCTGGCACGACATCACCCTTCATGCTTTCACTCTCATCCTCACAATAAATCAATAGAAAACGGAACGAAATCACCCTTCGTGCTTTACACTCTTCCTCACCCAAACAAATCAATAACAACAATCTGGAAAGGAAATCAACAATGCAAACAACAATAATAAATCCATAACATCCCGGCAAGGGAGCCAACACTAGAATCAATAACATCCCGGCAAGGGAAATAACTATAACCAATCTCACTTAGTTACTTAACTTCACGTAGTAATTCTTAACTTGAACCAATTCTCAACAATGATCAATACCAAAGAAATACCACCAACATGAATAATTATCAAATTAAACTCAAGTAATGTTCGATGAAAAATCACATAAGTCACAATATTTGACTCACGGCATGCTTGACACCAACGTATAGATGCTCGTCACCACATCTATACGTTGCACAGTATACTAACACGTAGAAAATAAGACATAATACCTATTCCCTCAAGCTAAGTTTAAGCCAAACACTTACCTCGAATTCCACGACCAAACTCAAGACTCAATTACCACTTTCCCTTTAGATTTGCCTCCAATTCGATCGTACCTAAATATAATTAGCTTAATAATATCAATAAGTGCTAAATAACTCAACCCCAATGCTTAATTATAGGTTTTCTATCATTCTTCCCAAAAAGTCAAAATCGACCCGGGCCCGCTTGGTCAAAATATGAGGTTCGGACCAAAACCCGATCACTCATACACTCACGAGCCCGAATATATAATTAGTTTCGAAATCCGACCCCAAAACGAGGTCTAAATTCCAATTATACAAAAATCCTTAACTCTACCCAAATCCCTAATTTCTACCATTAAAACCCTAGAATTCTTAAAAGTTGATGGAAAACATTAGAAAGTTGAAAGAAATTAACTAATGGACACTTATCTATGATTTGGGAGGAAAATATCTTGAGAAAATCACCCTAAGCCTCCTATTTTTGTGAAGAACTGAAAAAGGAAACGGATGAAGCTCTAACTTAAAACACACTGCCCGACTCTCGCACGTGCGCTGCTTGGGTCGTACCTGAGGAAGCGCAGGTGCGGAAAAATGGTCGCACCTGCGGAAATGGGCAAGTCCACTGAGGGCTGCACCTGCGGAGGTTTATGCGCTTCTGCGGAACCGCTTCTACGGAAATCTTATCGCACCTGCTGAAAGAGGGCAGGTTGGGCTGGACCGCACCTGTGGCTGAAGGTTTGCACCTGCGAGCTCCCAGGTGCGGGCACACCAGAACTGGTGCACCACCAGGGATTTTCCAAATTCTAAACACCCCGGAACCTACCCGAAACTCACCCGAGCCCTCGGGGCTCCAACCCAAACATGCACACAACCCTAGAAACATCCTACGGACTTACTTGCGGGATCAAATTTCCAAAGTAACATTTTAAACAACGAATTTAGCATAGAAATCAAAGAAAAATCTCAAGAACTTTCAAAGTTTCAAATTTCACAACTACGGGTCCGAATCACGTCAAACGACTTCCGTTTCCTACCAAATTTTACAGGCATCACTCAAGTATCATATTAGACCTGTACCGGGCTCCGGAACCAAAATACGGGTCCGATACCATCAATTTTAAATATAAACAAATTTCCGTAAACTCTTATACTTTCAGTAAAATAATTTCTTTCAAAAATTCATTTCTCGGGCTTGGGACCTCAGAATTCAACTCCGGGCATACGCCCAAGTCCCATATTTTCTTACGGACCCTCTGGGACCGTCAAATCACGAGTCCGGGTCTGTTTACCTAAAATATTGACCGAAGTCAACTTAAATTCAAATTTAAAGGCAAAATAGCATTTTTCTCAGTTTTTCATATAAAAGCTTTGCGGATACATGCCCGGACTGCGCACACAAAATGAGGTGAGATAAATGGAGGTTTTCAAGGCCTCGGAACACAGTTTTGACTTCTAAAACAGGAGATGAACTTTTGAGTCATCACATTCTCCACCTCTAAAACAAACGTTCGTCCTTGAACGGACATAGAAAAGTACCTGAATCGGGGAAAAGATGGGGATACCGGCTCCGCATATCAGACTCGGACTCCCAGGTAGTTGCCTCGGTAGGTTGATCTCTCCACTAAACATGAAATGAAGGATAACTCTTCGATCTCAACTGACGAATAATATGGCTACCGGCTCCTCCTCATAGGTCAAATCTTTGTCCAACAGGACACTGTTGAATTCTAACACATGGGCTGGATCGCCGTGATACTTCCGAAGAATAGACACATGAAACACTAGATGCACAACTGATAAATTCGATGGCAACGCAAGTCTATAAGCCACCTCTCCCACTCTATCAAGGATCTCAAAAGTACCAATATACCTAGGTCTTAGCTTGCCCTTCTTCCCAAATCTCATCACGCCCTTCATGCGCGATACCCGAAGCAACACCTGCTCTCCGACCATGAATGTCACATCACGAACTCGGCGGTCGACATAACTCTTCTGCCTGGACTGAGCCGTACGAAGTCTATCATGAATGATCTTAACCTTATCCAAGGCATCCTGCACTAAGTCTGTACCCAACAACCGAGCCTCTCCCGACTCAAACCATCTGACCGGCGACCGACACCGTTTACCATATAATGCCTCATAAGGAGCCATCTGAATGCTCGACTGATAGCTGTTATTGTAGGCAAACTCAGCTAATGGAAAGAACTGATCCTAAGAATCTCCAAAGTCAATGACACAAGCTCGAAGCATATCCTCCGAAATCTGAATGGTACGTTCGGACTGTCCATCCGTCTGAGGATGAAATGATGTGCTCAACTTGACCGGCATGCCCAACTCACGCTGAACTGACCTCCAGAAATGCGAGGTAAACTGCGTACCTCGGTAAGAAATAATAGACACGGGCACGCCATGAAGACGTACAATCTCCCTAATGTAGATCTCTGGCAATCTCTCTGAAGAATATGAAACTGCCACAGGAATGAAGTGCGCTAACTTGGTCAGCCTATCCACAATAACCCATACTGCATCGAACTTCCTCTGAGTCCATGGGAGCCCAACAACAAAATCCATGGTGATACGCTCCCACTTCCACTCAGGAATCTCAATATGCTGAAGCAATCCACCAGGACTCTGATGGTCGTACTTAACTTGCTGACAATTCAGACACTGAGCTATATATGTCAGAATATCCTTCTTCATCCTCCTCCACCAACAGTGCTGCCGCAAATCCTGATACATCTTTGGAGCCCAGATGAATGGAGTACCGGGAACTATGGGCCTCCTTTAAAATCAACTCACGAAGTCCATCCACATTGGACACACAAATACGACCCTGCATCCGTAAAACTCCATCATCACCAATAGTAACCTACTTGGCACCACCGTGCCGCACCGTGTCCCTAAGGACACTAAAATGAGGATCATCATACTGCCGATCTCGAACACGATCAAATAATGAAGAGCGAGCAACTGTATAAGCTAGAACACGGCCGGGCTCATAAACATCCAATCTCATGAATCGATTGGCTAAATCATGAACATCCAAAGCAAGCGGTCTCTCCCCGACCAGAATATATGCAATACTACCCATACTGGCTGACTTACTACTCAAAGCATCGGCCACCACATTGGCCTTCCCCGGATGATATAAGATGGTGATGTCATAGTCTTTAAACCGCTCCAACCACCTCCTCTACCTCAAATTCAACTCCTTCTGCATGAACAAATACTGCAAACTCTTATGATCCGTGAATACCTCACATGACACGCCATATAGATAATGCCTCCAAATCTTCAGCGCGTGAACGTTAGCTGCTAGCTCCAAATCATGAATTGGATAATTCTTCTCGTGGATTTTCAACTGTCGAGAAGCATATGCAATAACCTTGCCATCCTGCATCAATAATACACCAAGTCCAACCCGAGATGCATCAGAATACACAGTATATGGCCCTGAACCTTTGGGCAAAACCAACATCAGCGCCGTAGTCAAAGTTGTCTTGAGCTTCTAGAAGCTCGCTTCACACTCCTCTGACCACCTGAACTGGGCACCCTTCTGAGTCAACCTGGTCATCGGGGCTGCAATAGATGCAAACCCCTCCACGAACCGTCGGTAATAGCCCGCCAAACCTAAGAAACTCCTGATCTTTGTAGCTGATGTGGGTCTAGGCCAATCCTTGACCCCTGAAATCTTCTTAGGATCCACCTGAATACCCTCTGCTAATACAACATGGCCCAGAAATGCAGCTGAACCCAACAAAAACTCACATTTTGAAAACTTAGCATATAACTGACTGTCCTTTAGAGTCTGGAGAACAACCCGAGGTGTTGCTCATGCTCCTCCCGGCTACGGGAATAAACCAGAATATCATCCATGAAGACAATCATGAAGGAATCCAAATAAGGCATGAACACTCGGTTCATCAAGTCCATGAAAGCTGCTGGAGCATTTTTCAACCCGAATGACATCACTAAGAACTCATAATGCCCGTGTCGAGTGATCACGCTCAACTATGTCTAATAAAAGACTAAGAGGGCATTGCAAATATAGTCCGAGGTATTATGCCCAGAGTCGATCCCACAGGGAGTTAACGTATCAAGAAAGCTGTCAGAATACTAAATGTTCACTTGGTGTTGTTTAAACTACTACAACCGAATGAAAATATTAAAACTAAAGATTAACTACAATAAGGTGTAAACAATTGTAATAAAGATCTAAGGTTATGGTTTTCCCCGTCGGTGAACTTACTTCTCGGATACTTCATATAGCTTGATTAGTTGTCTCTATCAATCATGAACACTCTATCTACCATAAATCTCTCTCAAGTAATTATGATAATTTACTAGACGCACTCTCTCAAGTTACGCTAGCTAGATTGCATTACAGTTCACTTTAGATTGCACCCGAGGTATCGTTATCTCTAATCCAACCTCTAAACCCTCGGTTATGACTTTCGTCTATACTCTGGGAGTGGTGTTGTTCAAACAATTACCTAAATATGCACTCTCTCTCAAGTAGATACATAATAAATAGGCACAGCTAATTGAGGGCCCTTCAATCAACTACAACAAGAACGTAGTTGAACAAATAGAGATTAATCAACCAATCAAAACTATATTAATATCACAATAAGTTTATCCCCCAACGGGTTCCACCAAAACCCTAGATTAAAGAAATTATCTACTCATGCTCATACTAATCAACTCTAAAATAACTTGCATAATTAAACTACAAAGTAATGAATAAAAGTTGTAAAAATCGATGTTTGGCTTCTCTGAGTAGTATTCCTCATTCGTCTCGTCTCTAATGGCCTCTCCTCTCCAAGTTGTGTTTTTGGGTCTATTTATATGTTTGAGACAAACCCTAAACGTGTAGGAGACTTCTACTCAAACCGAGAAACACTTAAAATCTTCAAAACTCGGATTGGACCAGACCAGGCACCTGGCTTTATGGCCCTAACGCCTGGATAAAGCCAGGCCAGGCCTGGTGTTATGGCTCTAAGGCTTGGGTAACGCCAGGCTAGGCCTGGCCTTAAGGCTCAAACGCCCGGCTATAGCCTGGTGCACTCCTCTTCGCCTCTTGAGAGTATTTTCGATGTTTATGCATCCATTTAGCTCGGCTTCCATCTCCAATTCACCTACACATGAAATAGACTCCATTATGCACATACAAAGTGTAGTTTTAACGCACATAAAATGTAAGGCATATAACGTGTTAAACCATGAATTCTAGCCACACATCACCGAGTGCGAAAAGTTGTCTTAAGGACATCGGATGCCCTAATCCTCAACTGATGGTAGCCAGATCTCAAATCAATCTTCGAAAATACCTTGGCACCCTGAAGCTGATCAAACAAATCATCAATCATCGGCAATGGATACTTATTCTTGATGGTAACCTTGTTCAACTGCCGATAATCTATGCACATCCTCATCGACCCATCTTTCTTCTTAACAAACAACATTGGCTCACCCCAAGGCGCGACACTAGGCCAAATAAATCCTTTATCAAGCAAGTCTTGCAACTGTTCTTTCAACTCCTTCAACTCTGGAGGGGCCATACGATATGGCAGAGTAGAAATGGGTTGAGTGCCTGGAGCCAAATCAATACAAAAGTCAATATCCCTGTCGGGTGGCATACCTGGCAGGTCTGCAGGAAACACCTCTGGAAACTCACGGACAATGAGCACAGACTCCATAGAAGGAACCTCGGCACTAGAATCACGAACTAGGCCAAATAGGCCAAACACCCCTTCTCGACCATACGCTGAGCCTTTGCATATGAGATAACCTTGCTAGAAGAATGACCAGGAGTCCCTCTCCACTCCACTCAAGGCAAACTCAGCAATCCTAAGGTCACGGTCTTGGCATGACAGTCCAGGATGGCATGGTAAGGCGATAACCAATCCATCCCCAAAATGACATAAAAATCTACCATATCAAGGAGTAGAAGATCTACACTGGTCTCAAGACCACCAATAACCACTACACACGAATGGTAGACACGATCTACCATAATAGAATAACCCACAGGTGTAGACACATATACAGGAGTACTCAGAGAATCACGAGGCATAACCAAATAAGGAGCAAAGTAAGATGACACATAGGAATATGTGGACCCTGGATAAAATAAAATCGAAGCATCCCTGCTACAAACTGAAACCATACCTGTGATAACCGCATCGGAGGCCTCAGCCTCAAGTTTGGCTAAAATAGCATAACATTGGGGCTGGGGCCCACCAGTCTGAACTACATCCCTGGGATGGCCTCCTACTAGCTGACCTTTACCTCTAGCGGTCTGGCCTCCACCTCTAACGGCCTGGCCTCCACCTGTAACACCTCGACCCCCACCTCTGGTTGGCTGAATGGGCGGTGGAACACCTGGTGCGGGAACCATGGCACGAGAACCCTGGTGTTGAGAACTGCTCGAGGCTCGAGGGAAAAATCTAGCAATGTGCCTCGAACCGCCACAAGTATAACAAGATCTCGGTTGTTGAGACTGCTGGCCCTGACGACCTGAGTAACCACCCCGAAAACTCTGGAGCGGCGATGCATTGATAGGAGCTAGTGGTGCACTGTAGGGCAACTGATCAGAATACTGCATGTGGGAACCACAACCACCTGAAGCACCGCGAGAAACCTAAAGTGCTGACTAAAACGGCCTAGGAGGATGATCCCTACCAAAAGAATCCCTGCCTCCAGATGAGACACCACTGAACCGGCCAAAATGACGAGATCTCTTGTCATACCCTGACCACCCCCTGTGATAGAGCCATCTCGACTTATCTGGCCCCATTGGCTGCATCCTGAAAGGACATATCACTTCCTGCCTCTCTAGCCATCTGAAATCTGATCAGCGGATCTAGTCCCTCAATAAACCTCCTCACCCTCTCTCGGTCGGTGGGAAGTATCATAATAGCATGACGAGCCAAGGTGATGAATCTAGTCTCATACTGAGTGACAGTCATAGAACCCTGCTGGAGACACTCAAACTGCCTCCTATAATCCTTTCTCTGAGTGATAGGGAGAAACTTCTCCAGAAAAAAATCGGAGAACTGGGCCCAAGTCAAAGGCGGTGATTCAGATGATCTAGTCAAACAATAATCTCTCCACCAGGTCTTCGTGGGACTTGACAGACGAAAAGTAGCAAAGTGGACCCTATTGGTATCCAATATCCCCATGTTCAGTAGAACCTCATGGCAGCTATCCAAATAGTCCTGGGGATACTCTGAAGATGCACCACTATAAGTAGTAGTAAATAGCTTGGTGAACCGGTCCAACCTCCACAAAGCATCTGCAGACATAGCTGCTCCATCACCGGTCTGAGCCAGAATGCCCGGCTGAACTACCCCAGTTGGTTGAGCTATTGGAGTCTGAAACTGAGAAGCCAACTGCTCCGGAGTGCGAGTAGAGGGAGTCTGGGCTCCTCCCCCATCCTGAGAGACGACTGTTGCTGAAGGAAGTAAACCTGCCTGAGCAACACTTTACATGAGGCCCACTAGACGGACCAGAGCATCCTGGAGTACTGGGGTGGCAATGAACCCCTCGGGTACCTGAGCTACTCCAACCGGGACTGTCTGAGCAAGAATCTCAACAACAAACTCTACCCGAAGCTCCGCCACTGGGGCTGCTGCTCTGCCCCTGCCTCGGCCTCTAGCACGACCTCGGCCTCATCCTCGGCCCCTCGTAGGAGCTGCAACTGGAGACTCGGGCTGCTGATCAGTGGATGAAGAAGCACGTGTTCTCTCCATCTGCAAGAGAATAGAGTAGAAAATCAGTTAGCATTGAGAATTCAAATCGCACGACAGACAAGAATATATATGAAGTCATTCCTAAACTCTGTAGCCTATGGGGATAAGCACAGACGTCTCCGTACCGATCCCTCAGACTCTACTAAGCTTGTCCGTGAATTGTGAGACCTAAGCAACCTAGTGCTCTGATACCAACTTGTCACGACCTGAATTTCCCACTGTCGGGACCGTAATGGCGCCTAACATTGAACCCGCTAGGCAAGCCAACATTTCTGATTAATTACTTTATTCCTTTATCTTTAACAGTTTACCAGACTTTATAATAAAATCACGAAAATTTAAAATACAAGATAACATGTTTCAACAGTTTGACATAATACTAATACGAAATCCAAAACCAAAGTTACTCCCAGAACAAGTGTCACAATCCAAAACCTAAGTTAATCCTTATCAGCTTGATCTTGTTGCTCTTGGAAACAAACATGCATGGACCATTTAACGAAGTATGTGTCCGGATAGTCCAAAGTCTCGATATTTAGCTCTCGGCCTTCCGGTAAAAAAAACAACGTCGATGAAGGCGTGTAGGTGCACTATTCTGTGGTGGGGATTGTAACTTTCCATAAATTTCCCATTTTTAAGTGCAGAGTGTATTATCAGTACAACCGACCCCATGTACTGAGTAAGTGTCGAGCCTAACCTCGACGAAATAGTGACGAGGCTAGGACACGACAACCAATTAAACCTGTGCAGTTTAATCATATACGGAGAAGATAATAACCACAAGAACTAAGCAGTTAAATACAAGGAAAAGGGGAACATGCTGAGGTAGGAATATCCAATAATGGAAGTAACGAAGTGAAGAAACAAATTTAATAACAATTTAAACAACAGAAGTAACAGCACAAAAAAATAAGTGCATGCCATAACCCTTCGTTCTTTTACTCTCATCCTCACCCAAATAATAAATAGAATGCACGGCATCACCCTTCGTGCTTTTACTCTCATTCTCACAATAAATCAATAGAAACGGCACGACATCACCCTTCCTGCTTTTAATATCATAATACGGCACGACATCACCCTTCCTGCTTTTAATATCATAATGCTGGCACGACATCACCCTTCATGCTTTCACTCTCATCCTCACAATAAATCAATAGAAAATGGAACGACATCACCCTTTGTGCTTTACACTCTTCCTCACCCAAAAAAATCAATAACAACAATCCGGCAAGGAAATCAACAATGCAAACAACAATAATAAATCTATAACATCCCTGCAAGGGAGCCAATAGTAGAATCAATATCATCCCGGCAAGGGAAACATCTATAACCAACCTCACTTAGTTACTTAACTTCACGTAGTAATTCTTATCTTGAATCAATACTCAACAGTGATCAATACCAAAGAAATACCACTAACATGAATAATTATCAAATTAACTCAAGTAATGTTCGATGAAAAATCACATAAGTCACAATATTCGACTCATGACATGCTTGACACCAACGTATAGATGTTCGTCACCACACCTATACGTTGCACAGTATACTAACACGTAGAAAATAAGACACAATACCTATTCCCTCAAGCTAAGGTTAAGCCAAACACTTACCTCGAATTCCACGACTAAACTCAAGCCTCAATTGCTGCTTTCCCTTTAGAACTCGCCTCCAATTCGATTGTATCTAAATATAATTAGCTTAATAATACCAATAAGTGCTAAATAATTCAACCCCAATCCTTAATTATAGGTTGTCTATCATTCTCTCCAAAAAGTTAAAAAAATCGACCTCGGGCCCGCTTGGTCAAAACACGAGGTTCGGACCAAAACCCGATCACTCATATACCCACGAGCCCGAATATATAATTAGTTTCGGAATCCGACCCCAAAACGAGTCTAAATTCCAATTATACAAAAAGTCCTGACTCTACCCAAATCCCCAATTTTCTACCATTAAAACCCTAGAATTCTTGATAAAAGTTTATGGAAAACATTAGAAAGTTGAAAGAAACTAGTTAATGGACACTTACCTTTGATTTGGAAAGAAAATCTCTCGAGAAAATCGCCCTAAGCCTCCTATTTTTTTTGAATAATTGAAAAAGAAAATGGATGAAACTCTAACTTAAAACACATTGCTTGACTCTCGCAACTGCGGAAGCGCAGGTGCGGAAAAATGGTCGCACCTGCGGAAATGGGCAAGGCCACTGAGAGCCGCACCTGCAGAGTTTTATCCGCTTCTGCGGAAATCTTGTCGCACCTGCGGAAAGGGGGCAGGCTGGGCTAGACCGCACCTGCGGCTGAAGGTCAGAACCTGCGAGCTCGCACATGCGGCCCTAGGCTCGCAGGTGCGGGCACACCAAGTTGGTGCACCACCAGGGATTTTCCAAATTCTAAACACCCCGGAACCTACCCGAAACTCACCTGAGCCCTCGGGGCTCCAACCCAAACATGCACACAACCCTAGAAACATCCTACAGACTTACTTGCGCGATCAAATCGCCAAAGTAATATCTTAAACAATGAATTTAGCATAGAAATCAAAGAAAAATCTCAAGAACTTTCAAAGTTTCAAATTTCACAACTACGGGTCCGAATCACGTCAAATGACTTTCGTTTCCTACCAAATTTTACAGGCATCACTCAAGTACCATATTAGACCTGTACCGGGCTCTAGAACCAAAATATGGATCTGATACCATCAATTTTAAATATAAACAAATTTCCATAAATTCTTATACTTTCAGTAAAATAATTTCTTTCAAAAATTCATTTCTCGGGCTTGGGACCTCGGAATACAACTCCGGGCATACGCCCAAGTCCCGTATTCTCCTACGGACCCTCCGGGACCGTCAAATCACGAGTCTGGGTCCGTTTACCGAACATGTTGACCGAAGTCAACTTAAATTCAAATTTAAAGGCAAAAAGCATTTTTCTCAGTTTTTCATATAAAAGCTTTCCGGATACGTGCCCGAACTGTGCACACAAAATGAGGTGAGATAAATGGAGGTTTTCAAGGCCTCGGAACACAGTTTTGACTTCTAAAACAGGAGATTACCTTTTGGGTCATCACAGGTTTCAATAATGTTCTATTAAATTCTTCAGCTTAACACTATCCACGATAATCAAGAATACACCAAGAATATTTAAAATAGACTAAGCACAATAGTGTAACATCTTCACCTCAAGAATTGACTCACAAGCACCACACATTATTCACAACTTACTCACTTAATTTAACATAGAGATTAAGAATTACCTTTCCTTCGTGAATCAAGTTCCCTCACACAACAAAAGAGAGTAGTTCCATAAACAATAAAATTCAAGAACAATAAGGAACTCAAGATAGAAAGAATTCACTCAATCTTAGAAACGACATTCATGTGCCACAAAAGCTGCACCATAGGCTTGCCCGTAGTGTACTACTCTACTAATTGAGCTCATTCAGTAAAGGATCAAGTAGGACTTTTAACTGGTTGTAATGTAGGCTGCGAGACGGGTATGATACATTTATATATAAGAGTGACTACATCTCCCTAAGCACTTTAATACATACACTTTAACAGTTGAAACCCTACAATTATGTCAAGACATACTCCACCTTAACATCAACATGCATTAACTCCCACTATTTAAGCACATTTACATCAAGAGTCACCACTATTTTCTCAACAATACAACTCTCCTTTTTTTACTATTTTTATGTTTAAGTTCTAGTGACTCTTCCTTTTTCAAAACATTGCAACTTTCTCCTTATTTCAATAGTTCCACTCAAAATCCAACCCAACCACCCCACACTTCAACTTTTACATAGTTCAGAACAATTTTAAGTGCTCATGGAAGGTAAATGGTTCAAATAGATGGTCAATTCAAACAAAAGGGTAAGGCTTATAATGTGGTTGCCAACAAAACATGATTACATGCTAAAAGGGGTTAACTAAGATACATAACAATTAGGTGGTAAAAGCATATCGCTGGATCAACAAAGAAATGCCTAAATCACTTCCTAAACTGAACAAGACTACTATTTCGCTTTGCAAACACACGGGGAAAGTTCTAGACATCAAGTGCGATGCACAGAATAACACAAAAAATATCACACACACATGGCACATACTGACTCAGGATCGGACTGTCAAGACACTCTAGTCAAAGTAGTTAAGCAAAGTTACGCAACATAAAATTTAAGGCACTTATACAAGAGTCAAAAACCTGAGTCTAAGCGGCACACTAAAGCACTCACTATTCTCAAGGTGTGACGAAGTCAAGAGACCTTGTTTTCATTCCAAATCATAGCACAAGAGTTCCTATTTCAAAAAAAAAAACTAACTACACCGGGTTCAAACGAAACCCTTGGAAAGACCCGCGGCCCAAAGAAAAATCAAGGGGGAATTATTACACTAACTACACAAGAAAATCATTTTGCATTTTTATTTCAACTTTAATCCCTCAAGAAACCCGTCGAATGATATCCATCGTCAGGAAAAGTCGAAAATATTAAGTATTTTTTTTTCAACTACTCAAACTAACCAAAGATTAAGAGGGGGGGTCGTATTTCTATATAAACAAGAACGAAAATAAATAAAAAAATAAAATAACTTACCTGTGCGCGGCCATGCATGTGTGGCAGCGAGGGTCCAAAAATGCACGGCCAGGTGCACAGTCGATGCGCGGCCGCGCATGTTTGGCAGTGAGGGCCTGAAAATGCGCAGCTATTTGCGCGGCCGTGCACGTTTGAATTTTTTTTTCCCGATTACTACCTACTACATAATAGTACACACTAATTTCTATCTATTATATGCTGTGAATAAATGTGAAGTAGAAAGAAAAGAAAAATCTAACTAGCAGAAGGGTTAGAGGTAGTTTTGAGTTACGGTTGTCAGCTTGACTCAACCGAGCATCCTCAGTTGATTTTGATGCTTGAGGATTGCTGGGAAAATCCTCCAAATAGATACGGTTTTAGTCTGTGCGCATTTACTTTGATACTTTCTGTTCCGTCTTGGTTCTGGATCTCAATTGCCCCGTATGGTGATACACGCTTCACCACATACATTCCTGTCCATCTAGACTTGAATTTTCCGGGAAATAATCTGATTCTACTGTTGTATAGTAATACTATGTCCCCTTCATGAAACTTCTTTGGCTTAATCAGACGATCATGACACTTTTTAGTCTTTTCCTTGAAGATCCGCGCACTTTCATACGTGTCTAGTCCGAACTCTTCTAATTCATTCATCTTCTCCAACCTGTGATCACCTGCAAGACTAAGATCAAGATTAAGCATCTTAATTGCCCAATAAGCCTTATGTTCTATCTCAACAGGCAGGTGACACGACTTACCATACACTAATTTGAGTGGTGAAGTCCTTATGGTCATTTTAAATGCAGTTTTATATGCCCATATGCTTGGACATTAGTGCAGAAAACTGCTTATTCACAATGTGTGACCTATTGTCATGGATGATCACTCAAGGTGTCCCAAAACGGGTAAAGATATTTTTCCGCAAAATCTCACACACCACCCGAGCATCATTGGTCCAAGTAGGGATTGCTTCTACCAATCTAGAGACGTAGTTAATGGCTACTAGGATATACTCATGAGAATGCGACATTAGGAACAGACCTACGAAGTCGATGCCCCAAACGTCAAAAATTCCACATACCATAATGAATTTGAGCGGCATTTCATCCATCTTACTAATGTTACTTGCTCTCTGACACTTGTCACATGCAACTACATATGCCCTTGCATTTTTGTACAGAGTAGGCAAAAAGAACCCGGCTTCCATGATCTTTGTTGCAGTGCAATTTCCACCATAGTGATCTCCAGATACTCCATCATGGCAATGAGATAGATAGCTCGCCATTTCTTCTTCAGGCATACATTGTCGAATCACACCATCTGCACACAGTTTAAACAAGAACGGGTCATCCCAAAAATAACATTTTAACTCACCTTGAATATTCCTTCTTTGATCACGAGTGAGGTCACAAATAACCATCCACTAGCCGAAAGGTTGGCTACATCTGCATACCAAGGCGGCTTTTCGAAAATTGCTGCTATGGAAAAACTTTGCTCATCAGGGAACTCTTCCCTTATTTCGACTTTTTCAACTGGAGGTTACTCAAGCTGAGATAGATGATTAGCGACTTGATTTTCTATTCCCTTCCTATCTCTTATTTCCCAGTCAAACTCTTGGAGCAGCAACACCCACCGCATCAGACGCGACTTGGATTCCTTCTTACTCAACAAGTATTTCAACGTTGAGTGATCAGTGTGTACAATCACCTTGCTTCCCACCAGGTATGATATAAACTTGTCAAAATAAAAGATCACAACAAAAAACTCCTTCTTAGTAGTGGCATAATTTACTTGAGAATCATTCAATGTCCTACTTGCATAGTAGATGGGTCTAAACACTTTATCTCTTCGTTACCCCAGAATCGCTCCTACAGCTACATCACTCGCATGACACATTATCTCAAATGGATGGCTCCAATCAGGTGTCACCATAATAGGAGCGCTCACAAGCTTTTCCTTTATCAATTTGAAGGCTCTTAAGCACTCCACATTGAAAATAAACTTGGCATCATTCGCTATCAATTGTGTCAACGACTTGGTAATGCTGGAATTTTTTTTTTATAAACCTCCTATAAAACCCAACATGTCCCAAGAAGCTTCTTATGCTCTTCACCGAAGTCGGGGGAGGGATCCTAGCAATAACATCCACCTTAGCTTTGTCAACCTCAAATCCATGCATAGTTACCTTGTGGCCCAGGATAATTCCCTCCTTTATCATGAAGTGACACTTCTCCCAGTTAAGAACCAAGTGAGTAGCTTCACAACCTTCAAATTCATCAAACAATCCTCAAAGTCGTCACCAAAAAGGGTGAAATCATCCATGAATACCTCTAGACACTTCCCGTTTAAGTAGGAGAGTATAGACATCATGCACCTCTGAAAAGTGGCAGGTGCATTACATAGCCTAAACGACATCCTCCTATAAGCAACAATACCTGACGGGCAAGTGAATGTGGTCTTCTCAACATCTTCTGGGGCTATGGGTATCTGATTGTAACCTGAATACCCATCCAGGAAGCAGTAGCATCTGTGTCCAGCCACATTCCCGAGCATTTGATCAATAAAAGGGAGAGGAAAGTTGTCGTTTTCTTGTTGCCTCATTCAGCATTCTTTAATCAATGCACATTCTTCACCCTGTGACTGTTCTTGTGGGGACCAATTAATTATCTTCATTTTTTCCACTGTCATGCCCCCCGTTTTGGTACAACTTGCACTGGACTAGTCCACTGGCTATCAGATATGGGAAAAATCACTCCTGCATCTAGCAATTTGATGATCTCCTTATGCACTACCTCCTCCAAATTTTTTGTTCAGCTTGCGTTGAGGCTGCACCACTGGCTTGCTATTTTTTCCAACAGGATTTTGTGCATGCATATGGCTGGACTGGTTCCTTGAATATCAGTTATGCTCCAACCAATGACCTTTTTGTGCTTTGACAACAACTCCACCAGTTTTTTCTCCTGTGTAACTGTCAAATCAGCAGAAATAATCACAGCAAAGTTGTTGGTTTCAAGAAAAGCATGTTTCAAGTGAGTGGGAAAGGACTTTCAATTCCACATTGGGCTTAGAAGCCTCCTCTTTTAGTTCCTCCTCATCAACCACTTTCTCCTCAGTTTCAAGAGCTTTAGCCTCTTTCTTTACTTCAGGATATTCATCATCCACTGTGCCAAACTGAGTAATACGCATCTCTAGAGTATCCCCCACAAGCTTGTCAGACTTGTACTTCTCAGCCAACTCTCCAATGACATCTAGCTTGAAACACGAGTAGGCAGACACCTCATCACTGGGGTATTTCATCATTCTTTTCATCTGGACCACTACTTTCTTAGTTCCCACTCTAAGCATAAGTTGCCCCTCATAAATATCAAGGATGGCTCTATCTGTACATAAAAATAGCCTCCCTAGAATTAAAGGTATCTCCTTGTTCACCTCCATATCCACCACAATAAAATCGACGGGAAACACAAACTTGTCCACCCGCACTAGTCGGCTAGTTGTAGGGACACTGGTATTGATTTGATCACTCCAAGTTCACTTTCCAATTTCCTGAATACAGACAGAGGTGTTAGATTTATAGATGCACCTGAAACACAAAGGGCCTTGTCAAAATTTTCACTCCCTAACGAGCATGGTATGGTGAAGCTTCCTGGGTCCCCACACTTTTGGGGAATTTTGTTTTGCAATATAGCACTGAAGTGGGCATTCAGCTTGACCACTGTTGTCTCCTCTAATTTTCTTTTGCTAGACAGGATTTCCTTCAAGAACTTTGCATAAGCGGGCATCTGAGTGAGTACCTCTGTGAAAGGTATGTTCACATAAATTTTTTTGAGCATCTCCAACAATCGCTCAAAAGACTTGTCAAGTTTTTCCCGCTTTATCTTTTGAGGGAAAGGTAGGGCTGGCATATGTCTACTTTCTTCAATTTCTTTTTGCACCCCGCTATTCTGGCTCTTTTGCTCTTCATTCTTTTCCTCTGATGGGTGTCTCTGTCTTCTTGTTGACCACGTCCAATTTAGCCTTCACTATTGGATTAGTCAATGTTTTTCTGCTTCTTAGAGATACAACTTTGATTGTTTCCTTCGGGTTCTTTTCAGTGTCGGATGGAAGAGTCTCAGGAGCCCTCTCAGAAAATAAATTTACAATCTATCCCATTTGCCTTTCTAAGTTTCGGATATCCGTGCCCTGGTTCTCAAATTTTTCATCTGTTTTATTGATGAATGCCTTCATGAGATCTTCTATATTTGACTGATTTGGCTGTGGTGGCTGGTATTTTTGCCTCTGCTGGTTCTGAAAACCTGGTGGTCCCTGACCCTAGGGTCTGAGATTATTTTGCTGCCATGAGTCCAAGCTCCCATTAGGTGAGCTCCACAAAAAACCTGGATGTCTTTGACCCATAGCATTAAATTTGTTCCCACCTTGGTAATTTCCTCTATTAAAATTTCCCACAGCGTTGACCTCCTTAGCTGTAGCTTGACACTCGTGTATAGGGTGTCCCATCCAACAGATATCACAATCCACTTGTGGTTGAGTTTGCACCTGAGCCATAGTCAATTGCTTGATGTCCTTAGCCATTATTGCAATTTGGGCCTGCATTGCTACAACCGATTCTAATTTGTACACCCCTGCTGATATGTTTCGGTACCCTTGGTCTGTGGACCATTGATTTTCATCTTCAGCTAGTTCATTCAATAGAGTAACAATCTCTTTCGGAGTTTTCTTCATCAGAGGGCCTGCAACTGCACTATTTAGCAATCTCTTTGATGACGGGTTTAAACCGTCCTAAAATTCCTGAAGTTGCATCCATTGCTCCATTTCGTTGTGAGAGCACCTCCACAGCAGTTCCTTAAATCTTTCCCATGATTCAAACACTATCTCTCCTTCGCCTTGGCTGAAATTATGAATCTCCTTCCTTATCCTTCCCGTATTAGTAGCCGAGATATATTTTTCCAGAAACTTGGTAGTGATCTCCTCCCACGTACGGATTGACCCTGTAGGAAAACTTCTCAACCACTACTTTTCATCATCCTTCAGCGAGAACGGGAATGCTCTAAGGTATATAGCATTATGTGATGCTCCATTGTAGCGGAATGAGTTCATTATTTCATCAAAGTCCATTAGATGGTTGTTGGGATCTTCATTGGGTTTGCCTCTGAAAATGCAATTATTCCGAATGGTATGTATGACTCCCTGTTTGAGTTCAAAATTGTTGGCATCGATGGGTGGAGGCCTCACACTAGACTGGTATTGGTTGTACAACTGTCTAGCATAATCTCCCAGTGATCTCCCAGGCCCAGGACCTGCATTTTCAAAGGCATCCTCGATAATTCGGTTGCATTGAGTATTTGATCTCCATCAACTTTTTCATCAGCAATTCTGCAAGCCATTTCAGCCGCTAATTGTGCTTCATGTTGCTGAGCCGCCTCTCTAGCAACTAGGTCTACTATCTCTTCGTTGTTCACCATTTTATCCTGAGTTGAAGGCTGACCCAACAAAAATCCACTCGCTCATTTCTCTCTTTTCAATTTCCTCAGGTGTTTGTCTAACTCTAGGTCGTATGGCTCCAGGTCCTTTGAAGATGATCGAGTCATACACTGATGAACTTAACCTGTTTCCTGCACACAGATGAAAAGAGCATAAAAAAGAAAATAAAGTAGTTCCTGAATTAGCACTGGAAACTAATTTAAACATTATTAGTCGCCAATCTCCGGCAACAACGCCAAAATTCGACGAGCACATAACCGGCGTATAAACTTAGGCTCGTCAGTCAAAGATAGTATAGTATTACATCATTTCCACATGGATTGGTTTCAATAATGTTCTATTAATTCTTAAGCTTAACACTATCCAGGATAATCAACCTTTTGATTTATGTTATTATTGAATACAAATAAACTAAGATTATCATCTGTAAGAAACTGGTGATACCCAAATGATTAGTAGTAACAAATGAATATCAATGAGAGAGGCAAGGGTGATGACAAGATATGTGATCAACTATTGTTCCGGGTAACTCTATGCAAAATTCAATTTTAGCTTCTATTGATTCTTTCGATTTCAATAGATGATTAAGCTACTTCAGAGATTTCAATTCTTCTTCCGAATGAATTTGATTCCTTTAGCTAACCTAATAACAGGCCCTATGAATGTATGCACAAAAATAGTGAATGAATGATCTTTCGGAGAACACCTCTCGGTTATTCTCCTGAACTAGGTAAATCAATAACTCCTTAAGCACTTTTGATTACCTAGAAGAGGATTAAAATCAATCCAATTAAGATAACACAAAGCAAATAGCACTAAACTTCTCTTTCGATTAAAGTAAAACTATAATAAACCTTGTAATCAATTAAGAACTCATTCAGTAAAGTGGTCAATTAACATAGAGTAAAGCCCAAACAATTGTCAATTCACAACATCCGTCAATAACCCTGGGGAGAATTACTTCATAACGAAGAAAATATTCAAAATGAGAGTACTAGAAGAACAAAAAGATATTACAATTCCCAAATTCAACCAAACTTTCGTATTGAGTCAATTGGATCAAGTATATCGATTTCCCGTTGCTTCAGTGCTTCTTCTCCCTCAAAAGTTACTCCTAAAAATAAAGATACCCTCTTTTTAGACGAGCTGGGATTCATATAGGTCAAGGAAATTTGCCCCCGAAATTATAATTTTAGCCCTGCAAAAATATTTTCTCAAAGGGACATGCACGGCTGCGCACCTGGGCAGGTGACCACGCATCTGGCTACGCACATTTGACAATGTCTGCTTGACTTGCGCGGCCCAGTGCGCGGCCGTGCACCTGGGCCATTTTTTCTCTCGTTTTCATTCTTCTTTTTAAGTGTGCGAACCTTTGTTGATCCTCGAACGAGCTCCCGATGTACTCCATAAGCCTTTACTTGGCCTCCAACGCTCCATATTAGCTCAAAATGCTCCCTAACCTCATTGTATCCCGGAATTGCTCCTACAAAGTATAAAGCACTTAGTCAGAGCAATTTACTACCATTTAACACTCAAATATTAGTAAAGTGCAGCGAATTAGAGTGCAAATAGTGGCCAAAATACATAGTTATGGCCTATCATCAGCTATTGCCGAGGAGGTACACCCTAACTCAAATAAATCTCATAGAGGGAACATCGTGTCTCACAGCAAGAAAGTAACTCTCGTTCTCCTCTATGTCCCTAAAAAGAAGAAAGAGGAGGCGAATCATCCAATCTCCAAACCAATATTCTAAGGGGGTTAACTCTTTCGATCAAACGAATTGAGGTGGTAAAGTTATCCTCAACGCTACTTGAAGGGTTTGTGGCCCAAAATCATTCTCAGAATGTGTAACTCCCTACAAAGCGTACAAATGAAGGCTTTAATCCTATTGCTTACAGGCTATTTGCAAAAGCTGGATATAATCCCAATAAGCCATCGAAATTTGGGAAGCTCTCGTCAGAAGATGCTATAAGGCAACCGCATGAAGGTCTAGGATACAAGCAACCTTCACCATTTTGCATCTCTATAAGAGGGGCAAACAACAATTATATCACTGTAGATAATGAATCTACCGCTTCTAACAGACCTTCTATCTTTGATCGACTTGGAAAATCAACTATGAGGACTTCCGTATTTGAGAGATTGGGCCCATTAAAGAAGGGGAACAAGTTTTGGAGAAATTATCCATATACAAGAACACCCATTTCTCCTAGAATCCAGAAGACATCTAAGTATTTCTAAAGTGTGGTTCCTTCTAGAATGAGGCGACAAACAAAAGTCATGGTTTCATGTGATGAGATACTGAAGGTAAAGCCATACACTACGGTCTACACTTAGGAACGTATTGAAGACAACGAAAGTGTAGGTTCTTCGTATCACGTTACTGCACAAGGCGAACATGATATTTCATCTCTAATGGAGGATGACGAGAATTTGGAGGATGTTTCACCGTGTTATCACATAGCCTTCAATGATAGGTACCCTCAAGAAGATGAAGATGCAAAAGCACTCCACCTGAACTTGAAGAAGGGGTAAAGATAACAGTTGACGCTTTGAAAGAAGTATACCTTGGCACTGACGAAGAATCGAGGCCCACTTATCTAAGTTCTTTACTAATAGTCGATGAAGAAAGCACTAATATAGAGTTACATAGGGAGTATAGGGATGTCTTTGCTTGGAGTTATAAAGAGATGCCTAGCTTGGACCCCAAAGTAGCAGTTCATCACCTTGTAATCAGAAATGGTGCTCGTCCTGTTAAACAAGTTCAAAAGCGCTTTAGGCGGAACTTGGTTCCCCTGATTGAAACCGAAGTTAACAAACTCATCGAAGTTGGCTTTATTTGTGAAGTTAAATAACCAATATGGGTTTCAAATATTGTCCCTGTAAGGAAGAATAATGGCCGGATTCGAGTGTGTGTTGACTTCAGGGATCTCAACGATATGTGTCCCAAAGATGAATTCTTGCTTTCTATTCCAGAGTTGATGATCGATGTTACTACTGGGTACGAGGTAATGCCATTCATGGATGGTTCATCGGGCTATAACCAAATTCACATGGCAAAGACCTTACAACATTCCGCACCTCAAGGGTATTTATTTCTACAAGAAAATGCCTTTTGGCTTGAAGAACGCTGGTGCTAATTACCAAATGGCTATGCAGAATATTTTTGATGACCTTCTCCACAAGAATGTGGAATGCTATGTTGGCGACTTAGTTTTAAAATCAAGAAAGAAGATCGAACACTTGAAAGACTTGAGAATGGTGTTTGAGTTGTTCGGAGGTACCAACTTAGGATGAATTCATTTAAATGTGCCTTTGGATTTACCTTTCAAAAGCTCCTTGTGTCACGACCCAGAATCTATTAAGGTCATGATGGCGCCGGACACCATCGTCAGGCAAGACAATCATTAATTGGTTGAAATAAATTCTTGTTTTAACATTTTTTGAAATAATTACCTTTAACTTATTACATAATAACTAAACAAAAATCCGTTAAGTAAATACGACAGTTTAATATTCCATTTTTATAAAGTATATCCCATACACATCCCAGAACCCGGTGTCACAAGCGCATGAGCAATTTCTAAGAATTTATACAATCATTACAAAGCTTGTCCGAGATACAAATTGGACAATGGGATTTAGAACAAAATGAATACAATACGAGGGAGACTCTGTCAGCTACGGATCACCTCCAGATAATGCAGCTCGCCTAAGTCTCCAAACCAGCCACATCGCTATGAAAGTACCTGTGCAATAAAAATGCACAGCAAGTGTAGCATGAGTACGAAAACAATGTGTACTCAGTAAGTATCCCGCCTAACCTCAGAGAGTTAGTGACGTAAGGTCGAATTAGACACTTACTAGAAGTCAATTTAGTATAATCAAGTGACACACTAAGCATGTATGTCATAGGCAGTTTATTAAAATCAGGAATAAATAATATAAACTCCTTCCACATTTAACATTTTAAGACTTCGTCATTTCAGTTGAAAATTTAAATAATAATCTGGGATAAGAAACATCAGACTTATTTCACATTTTATACATCAATTCTTCTTCTTCTTAACTGGCCATTTAAAAACTTCCTTAGGCCGATAAACATGTATAAATCAAAGGAAATATGCAGCATTTATCATGCGCAAACAAAGTGCCGAGGGAAGAACGGCGCGGACCAACAATAATAAATTGTGCATTACCGAGGGTCGAATGGCCCGAACCATAGATGCATCTATCTGCCCCGCTCGCGAACCGATCATGCGACACGGTTATACATAAATACAGGGTTATCCTGCTCGCGAATCATACATGTGACTCAGGCAGCCATAGATACACATAAATACAGGGTTATCCTGCTCGCGAATCATACATGCGATTCGGGCACCCATAGATACACATATTCACACAATAAGTCCACATTTTTATCAAGAGAGAAGTTACTCAGGAAAAGCGGTAAAATTATTCTTAAAGGAACACGAAAAATAGCATTTAAATCTTTATTTTGAAACTCATTTGCCAAGTTTAATAACATCCAATACTATAACCTTATCAGGAACACAATTATCCACGGAGGAATCAATCCTCTTTCTAAATGATTAAGAAAGGTACACTCTAGCCTTCTTAGGAAATAAATTACCAATTCAACAGCATTATCAGTCTAATATTATTGGCATGATCACATGTACAACACGTAAGGCATGCTAGTGGGTCCTAGACTACCCGGACATGGCATAATAGTAGACACGCACGGACTCCCATCACCTCGTGCGTATGTAGCCCCTTCAAATGATAGCATGTATTCATTTATTTCACCTATGGGGACAATTTCCTCTCACAAAGTTAGAAAGGAGACTTACCTCCCTCCGAAATTCCATAACCGGCTTCCAAGCCCTTCCGACGACTCCAATGGATGCACAACGCCCCAAAATTACCAAATAACGGGCAAAGCAATAAAAATTCATTCTAATACTCGTAACAAATTCAAATTATATACTTTTCCAACTCTGCTCAGTGAATTAACCAAAATGCCCTCGGGCCCACGTGCCCGGAATCCGTTCTCAAAGATAAACTCTACCCATAGCCCTACTAGCTCAAATATACATTTTACTCTAAATTCCATGCTCAAATTCATGGCTAAAAATCCAAATACAAATTTCTAGGTTTTCTTTAAAATTTCCCAATTTTTCCACAATATTTCATGTTTTATCCATGCATATACCTTGTATTTAACTTGAGATGAGTTTGAATAACTTACCTTGACATAGAAGATGAAATTCCCCTCTTGAAGCTCTCCTAAAATCGCCCATCCATGAGAAATATGAGAGAAATGACCAAAAATCTTGGTTCTAAAACATTCTGTCGAGGCCTATTTTCGCACGTGTGATCCACTTCTCGCACCTGCGCTTCCGCAGGTGCGCCCAAACTTCCGCACCTGCGGCTTCCTCAACCCCAGCCAAACTTCGCACCTGTGCCACACTGTCTGCATCTGCGCCTTCGCAGGTGCGGAATTTGCATCGCACCTACGCTCCCAGCCAAGCCAGCCAAATATCGCACCTACGGCGCCCAAGCGGCACCTGCGACCAAAGCCTCGCAGGTGCGGTCACACCAGATGACAGTAATCTCAGCCTTCTTCAAACTCCAAACTTGATCAGTTAACCACCCGGAATCCAACCGAGGCCCCCGGGACCCCGTCCAATTACACCAACCTGTTCCAAAACATAATGCGGACTTGTTTGAGGCCTCAATTCACATCAAAACCACGGATCGCACTAAAATTCAAACTTTAAGAACTTGAAATTTCAACTTCCACATCCGATGTCGAAACCTATCAAAACACGTCCGATTGACCCCAAATTTTTCACACAAGTCATATTCGACATTACAGACCTGTTCCAACTTTCGGATTCGCATTCCGACCCCGATATCAAAATTTCCACTTCTGGTCGGATTTCTCAAAAACCTTCAAATTTCTATCTTTAGCCAAATGACTTCAAAATGACCTACGGACATCTGAATTCACTTCTGATCGCGCTCCCAATTCCAAAATCACCATACGGAGCTATTCCCAAGCTCGGAATCCCAAACGGACATCAATATCACTGAAATGCGCTTCTAGCCAAACTTAGGAGATTCTTCTAAAATGCTATCTTCCATAATNTGTAACGACCCGATATCAAAATTTCCACTTCTGGTCGGATTTCTCAAAAACCTTCAAATTTCTATCTTTAGCCAAATGACTTCAAAATGACCTACGGACATCTGAATTCACTTCTGATCGCGCTCCCAATTCCAAAATCACCATACGGAGCTATTCCCAAGCTCGGAATCCCAAACGGACATCAATATCACTGAAATGCGCTTCTAGCCAAACTTAGGAGATTCTTCTAAAATGCTATCTTCCATAATATGCGCCGAAACGCTCCCGGGTTATCCAGAGCCCGATCCGGACATACGCCTAAGTCCGAAATCATTATATGAACATGCTGGAACCTTCAGATCTTGATTTCAGGGTCATTTACTCAAAATTCCAATCTTAGTCAATTTCTCCAGCTTAAGGCTTCTGAAATGGAGATGCTCAAGACTTCAAACCGCTGAACAACGCGCTAGAGCTCAAAATGACCAATCGGGTCGTTACATTTCCCCCACTTAAACAGACATTCTTCCTCGAACGTGCTAAGAACTGCTTTGGAGTTATCTGAAATCACTGAATAACACCTCACGCACCTGCCCATGCTACCACAACCCAGTTGAGTACATTAGCTTGATCAAATCTGAGGATTTCTTCTTTTATCCATATAATAAGCTCAGAATTCAGTTCCAACACCTGAAATTCTCGGCCAGACCTATTTCCAATATATAATTACCGTATCAACTACCACATGATATACCAGAACATGATTGCATACCTTTGCTGAATCAGCACCATGCACTGCATAACTCATCATCTGACCACAATGACACCCCCCTGAACCTTAATAGCCAAAATTTCACGAATCGGATTCTCCCAATGCACCTCATGATATATATATACATCCTGCTATAATGCTGGAGATACCACCACAACGGAGGAGATGTGTAGAAATTCATAACCAACTGTCGAGTTAACAAATCATTAAGTATCTCCTCTTGACTAGAATAATCACCTCATTACAAACCAATAAGGGTAACTATCCTTTAATGTATTTCACATAATCTTATCGCACAAGATCCCTGATCCAAAAATCTCGTCTCACCCAGTATGAATTGCTCAGACAACAAATCACCCCAAACATGACCAACAGTCTCACATGATACCACATCGTGCCAATAGACCACAACTCTAACATGATATATAAGAAATGACTGAGGAAGGGACTACTCAACTCATGCAACTAATACGAACTTTCCTCAAAAAATAGGAAGTGAAACACAAGAAAGAAAAATATAGGAACCTTAATCATCATCACACTGTTGCGGCGTGCAACCCGATCCAAATAACATACCCGTGGCGGCGTGCCACTCGATCCCATCATAAAATTCACATAAGGAAATATACACGGAGCTCAATTGCTCACTATTACAAATTACTGAATATCGGTCACAAGCACTCTAAGTGCACAATACCATCCTGGGGAGACTGATAAATCCATATGCTACAAAACTTAAGCACAACTGAGGTGCGATATATATACTCTGAATCTCAAGAGCTTCCCTACTCGCATAACATCATCACTACACGGAAACTCATCATATAGGGATCTATCAAGCCTTTTAACAGCTCACACGGCACAATCCTCTTTGAGGAGCGCTATACTGAAATGAACACATCTAACTCGCATGAAACCCATAATCTTGTTTAAATCCATTCACACACTTCAAGCCGATTCTGCTCGCACTGAACTAGGCTGATAGCCTTACCAGGGTCCAAAGTAATCCACTTCCTATCGTAACACGCAAGATCAACCATCATAGCCGGGACAACACCCCGCAATCCGCAACGAACTGAACCGAACGCCTTCCTGGCATAAATTCTCATATAAGCAATATTGCACTTACCTTATACTTGGTCTAAATCTTCAATAAATCAGGTGACTACATGTCACGCTTATACAATCTTCTCGTGGTTACGCTTCTACGACCTTCCACACTAGGTAGCATGTCTGCACATCCACCACTGGCCACACTAACGCTGTAAAACAAATCAAGAACCCATAACCAAGGTACAAAGCCTCTTTCACCGAATATTGATCTCAGGTGACACTGAAGATAACACCAGCTTACTCTGAACTTTCAAATCCCTTTTTCTTGCTCGCCCGAGCTCATGACATCCTTGCCAACACCAAACTGCAATCTTGATCCTTCCTTTCAATTACATACCACTTAATGCACCTAACATGCCAATATGAGATGGAGCAAGAATTCCATCATAACTCCTAAACCACTAATAGGGAAAATACCTCATCATATAGAAACTTCTTACCTCAATTCAAGAGAACAATAACAACACTCAAGTGAATTCTCACAATCACCCAACATGCAAATCATTAAGTAGTGGTCTGAACCACCATAAACCTTCCGGGATCCGCCTACACCTAACATGCCATAGCACTCGAATGCTCCCAAATCAATTCTGTTACAACGTGCAACAAGCCCCGCACACACCGGCCCAAACCACATGCATAATGTGATTACAACGACGAAACTGATCACTGTCGTACATGTGCCATTTCAACCATGGCTAACCAATCCATCTTCTCTCTAATTATCTTTAATTGCCTAAGAAATAATAGTAACCCCATTCAACTCATAACAAACTCAATCCTCACTCATCCCGAGTGGCCTTGATTCACGAGACCATGCTGTCTCAATCTCACAACCCGTCTTATACCCTCCTGATAATCTTTCTACAACCCGGAGTTTATTTCTCTTACTCCCCCAATACCATCCTGCACACTGAAAAATATCATAGAACACTCCAACCATTTTCCCTTTCTCTGAAATTATGCTGCAAAAACTCGATCATACTGCTGCCTTTAACCCTTAAACACTGCATTTCTTAACCTTCGAATTTACTACGCTGCTGAGAGTCATCCACTCTGACTGGCCCCGAATACAATCAACTCCAAGCCTCTTCTAGCACATGAACACCCTTTCCAATGAAGCACGTGACTGAGTCACTACCCTTATAACTCGCCTATGCCTTAAGCATAACTTCTGAATCTTTCAAAGCCTAACCCTGGTCCAACAGGGCCAACTTTTGCACACATTGAATAAATCCATGCACGATCACCCTTTTACTCCTTTCCCTTAGCTATAATAACTTGCCAACATGCTGATAATCTGCAACCCCATGAGAACACAATCCTACAACCCAACTGCAGGTGGTGGGACTCCCCCACTTGTTAAACTCATTCTTTTAAACAACTACCTGACTTTCGTTCCTTACACCTGGCCTTTTAGAAAGGGAACCACCGCCTAGTACTTTTCACATATCTTCTTTCGTCGTATGTTGTCCAATTCAATACCATTCTCTACAGCTCTTACATCAGTAGATCACCACGACTTCAAACTCTCTGAGGATCATCTTTCTCGAGTTTTCTTCATTAGAAATAAATATTCAGTCCTGAACCACCATGCACCACGATCTCTGACAACCGCTTCTTCAATACTAATTCACAACACTCTGGCCCAATGCATCCGAAGAAACCATAGCACCAACAGACTTAACATATTCCATTCGATCAGTGACGGCGACATCACATTCACCGGTGCATATCCCACCTCACTTGAGAACACCAAGTCTTACTGCTTTATCAATCCCAAAACCTGACCATTTATAGTCCAAATGCCTTTCCTCTGCCGGAACTAAAAATGCTGAAATCTCGAAATCACGCCCTGAGAAGACCTCCCTTCAAGCCATTCATCATCCCCAACATATGGGCAAGCATTCTATCATCATATCGACATCGTGTGATAACCAATCGTAATCATCATCACAACCTGAGCATAACCTCAAAGTTCCCAGAATCACAACTACTGGCTGAAATAACATAATATTTTTTGGCAGGGCAACAACAACATTCCCAACCAACTACACATGGAAAACATCTCGCACCATATCTATAGCACCATTTCAATTCCTCAAATTCCTGATTCATAGCAAGCGCATCGCGACGCGTAAGATTGAGTAGGAAGAAACATAGGCATAATCCTTAAAGGAATCAAATCGCACGATGAGGAATCAAGAAGGGAAGTACTCCTAACAGCCCTGTAGCCTCTCTAAGATAAGTACAGACGTCTTTGTACTGATCCGCAAGACTCTACTAGACTTGATCATGACTCGTGAGACCTAAGGGAACCTAGCGCTTTAATACCATGTTGTCACGACCCGGAATCTATTAAGGTCGTGATGTCCCCGGACACCATCGTCAGGAAAGCCAATCATTAATTAGTTGAAATAAATTCTTGTTTTAACATTTTTTGAAATCCTTACCATTAACTTATTACGCAATAACTAAACGAAAATCCGTTAAGTAAATACGACAGTTTAATATTCCATTTTTATAAAGTATATCCCATACACATCCCAGAACCCGGTGTCACAAGTGCATGAGCAATTTCTAAGAATTTATACAATCATTACAAAGCTTGTCCGAGATACAAATTGGACAATGGGATTTAGAACAAAATGAATACAATACGAGGGAGACTCTGTCAGCTACGGATCGCCTCCGGATGATGCAGCTCGCCTAAGTCTCCAAATCAGCCACATCGCTGTGAAAGTACCTGTGCAATAAAAATGCACAGAAAGTGTAGCATGAGTACGAAAACAATGTGTATTCAGTAAGTATCCCACCTAACCTCAGAGAGGTAGTGACATGAGGTCGAATTAGACACTTACGAGAAGTCAATTTAGTATAATCAAGTGAGACACTAATCATGTATATCATAGGCAGTTTATTAAAATCAGGAATAAATAATATCAACTCCTTCCACATTTAACATTTTAAATCTTCGTCATTTCAGTTGACAATTTAAATCATAATCTGGGATAAGAAACATCATACTTATTTCACATTTTATACATCAATTCTTCTTCTTCTTAACTGGCCATTTAAAAACTTCCTTAGGCCGATAAACATGTACAAATCACAGGAAATACGCAGCATTTATCATGCGCGAAACAAAGTGCCGAGGGCCGAACGGCCGGACCAACAATAATAAGTTGTGCACTGCCGAGGGTCGAACTGCCCGAACCATAGATGCATCTATCTGTCCCCGCTCGTGAATCGATCATGCGACGCAGTTATACATAAATACAGGGTTATCCTGCTTGCAAATCATACATGCGACTCAGGCAGCCATAGATACACATAAATACAGGGTTATCCTTCTCGCGAATCATACATGCGACTCAGGCACCCATACACATATATACTGGGTTATCCTGCTCGGGAATCATACATGCGACTCAGGCACCCATAGATACACATATTCACACAATAAGTCCACATTTTTATCAAGAGAGTAGTTACTCAGGAGAAGCAGTAAAATTCTTCTTAAAGGAACACGAAAAATAGCATTTAAATCTTTGCTTTGAAACTCATTTGCCAAGTTTAATAATATCCAATACTATAACCTTATCAGGAACACAATTATCCACGGAGGAATCAATCCTCTTTCTAAATGATTAAGAAAGGTACACTCTAGTCTTCTTAGGAAATAAATTACCAATTCAACAGCATTATTAGTCTAATATTATTGGCATGATAACATGTACAACACGTAAGGCATGCTAGTGGGTCCTAGACTACCCGGACATGGCATAATAGTAGACACGCATGGACTCCCGTCACCTCGTGCATACGTAGCCCCCAAAAATGATAGCATGTATTCATTTAGTTCACCTATGGGGACAATTCCCCCTCACAAAGTTAGAAATGAGACTTACCTCGCTCCGAAATTCCATAACCGGACTCCAAGCCCTTCCGACGACTCCAATGGATGCACAACGCCCCAAAACTACCAGATAACGGGCAAAGCAATGAAAATTCATTCTAATACTCGTAAAAAATGCAAATTATATACTTTCCCAACTCCGCTCAGCGAATTGACCAAAATGCCCTCGGGCCCACGTGCCCGGAATCCGAAATTTCTCGAAGATAAACTCTACCCATAGACCTACTAGCTCAAATATACACTTTACTCTAAATTCCATGCTCAAATTCATGGCTAAAAATCCAAATACAAATTTCTAGGTTTTATTTAAAATTTCCTAATTTTTCCACAATCTTTCATGTTTTAATCCATGCATATACCTTGTATTTAACTTGAGATGGGTTGAAATAACTTACCTTGACATAGATGATGAAATTCCCCTCTTGAAGCTCTCCTAAAATCGCCTATCCATGAGAAATATGAGAGAAATGACCAAATATCTCGATTCTAAAACATTCTGCCCAGGCCTATTTTCGCACATGCGATCCACTTCTCGCACTTGCGCTTCCGCAGGTGCGCTCAAACTTCCGCACCTGCGGCTTCCTCAGCCCTAGCCAAACTTCGCACTTGTGCCACACTGTCCGCATCTGCGCCTTCGCATGTGTGGAATTTGCATCACACCTGCGCTCCCATCCAAGCCAGCCAAATATCGCACCTGCGGCGCCCAAGTCGCACTTGCGACCAAAGCCTTGCAGGTGCGGTCACACCAGATGACAACAATCTCAGCCTTCTTCAAACTCCAAACTTGATCCGTTAATCACCCGAAATCCAACCGAGGTCCCCGGGACCCGTCCAATTACACAAACCTGTTCCAAAACATAATGCGGATTTGCTCGAGGCCTCAATTCACATCAAACCACATCGAAACCACGGATCGCACTAAATTTCAAACTTTAAGAACTTAAAATTTCAAACTTCCACATCCGATGCCGAAACCTATAAAATCATGTTCGATTGACCCCAAATTTTTCACACAAGTCATATTCGACATTACGGACCTGCTCCAACTTCTGGAATCGCATTCCGTCCCCGATATCAAAATTTTCACTTCCGGTCGGATTTCTCAAAAACCTTCAAATTTCTATCTTTTGCCAAATGACTTCAAAATCACCTACGAACATCCGAGTTCACTTCCGAGCTATTCCCAGGCTCGGAATCCCAAACGGACATCAATATCACTGAAATGCGCTTCTAGCCGAACTTAGGAAATTCTTCTAAAATGCTATATTCCATAAAATGCGCTGAAACGCTCCCGGGTTATCCAAAGCCTGATCCGGACATACGCCCAAGTCTGAAATCAATATATGAACCTGTTGGAACCTTCAGATCCTGATTCCGAGGTCGTTAACTCAAAATTCCAATCTTAGTCAATTTCTCCAACTTAAGGCTTCTGAAATGAGAATTTTCTTTCCAAATTAACTCTAAACTTTTCGAAATTCAACTCCGACCACGCCCACGGGTCATAATACCTTAAATGGAGCTGCTCAAGACTTCAAACCGCTGAACGACACGCTAAAGCTCAAAACGACCAGTCGGGTCGTTACACCTTGGTTTCATTGTTCGGCATCGAGGGATCGAAATTGATCAAGACAAATTAGATGCAATTTTGAAAATGCCTGAACCTCGGGGTATTTATGAATTGAAAAGTCTATAAGGAAAGCTATCATACCTTAGGAGATTCATCTCAAACCTAGTTGGGAGGTTCCAACCATTCAGTCACCTCATGAAGAAAAGGCGTTCCTTTCAAGGGGGACCAGGCTTGTAGCAATGCCTTTGAAAGTATTAAAACTTACTTGATGAAACCTCCAGTTTTGGCAGCCCCTTGTTGCATCATGACCATTTGGCGTTCCGGGATTGGATGTTATTGGACCTCTACCAAACTCTTCTGGTGGACATTTATAAATCTTGGCTGCAATCGATTACTTCTCAAAATGGGCATAAGCCATTGCCCTCAAGGAAGTAAAAAAGGAGAATGTTGCAAACTTTATCTGAGTGAATATCATCTATCGCTTTGGCATCCCTCATTACATAATAAATGATAATGGCAAGCCATTCGATAACAATTTGATGAACAAGATTTGTGATCTCTTTGGCTTCAAGCAACGTAACTCTTCTATGTACAATGCTGCCGCTAATGGTCTAGATAAGGAATTTAACAAGACTCTATGCAATTTGTTAAAGAAAGTCGTCTCCAAATCCAAATAAGATTGGCATGACCCTATGGAAGAAGCTTTGTGGGCATACAAGACAACTCACCGTACACTAACACAAACGACCCCTTACTCACTTGTCTATGAAGTCGAAGTCGATTTGCCACTTGATCGTCAAATACCTTCATTACGATTAGCTATTCAAGAAGGGATCACTGATGAAGAAAATGCTAGACTTCGACCGGCAGAGTTGGAGGCTCTTGATGAGAAGAGGTTGGAAGCTCAACAGAGTCTTGAATGTTATCAAGCTCGATTGTCTCGCGCCTTAAATAAAAAAGTTCATTTAAGATCCTTTAAAGTAGGAGGTCAAGTCCTTTCCATACGAAGACCCATTATTACTTCCCATAAATTTGTAGGGAAGTTCACTTCAAAATGGGATGGGCCATATATCGTGCAAGAAGCTTATTTAAGTGCAGCCTACAAGCTGGTTGGTACAGAAGGCATAAGAATCGGCCCTATCAATGGCAAGTTTGTGAAGAAGTATTATCCTTGAAGTTACGACGCTCCTTGACGCACGAGCCTAAACTGCATATTCCTACGCTCCTTGACGCATGAGTCTAACTTGCATGTTCCTACACTCATGTCCCGCATGAGTCTAAACTGTGTACGACCCACCAAAAACGTCTTCTATGTTGAAAACCTCGAAATAGGTGGCCTAGGCAAAATTTAGGACCAAAAAAAGTTCGCTAGGTTGAAAACCTCGAAAGAGACGGCCTAGGAAAAAGAGACATAAAAAAAACTCACTCATTTTGAACTACCACTCGGTTCAAAGAGTCATCCCTTGGAAAAGAATCGTGACCATAAGTAAAATCAAGAGGGATTATTTCTATCTAAATATTTTTATTTTTGATGTTTTTTTAACACACATAAAACAATACAATTAAAATAGCAGGAAATCACCCAAACAGTCTCTTCACCCCACACTTAAAATTGTGCATTGTCCCCAATTCACACCCGTAAATACAAGAAGGTAAAAGAAACTTCCTGGTAGGACAAAGGCAGAAGCATTAGCAGCTCATGGGGTACTCAGACTTCTTCCAGACTTATTTCTTTGTGTGAGCACCTCACACTTAGTTCTAACCATCTCGCTTGCTTTTGCTTTCCTCCAATGACTTTGCTTTCCATGCTCCTAGAAATAAAAAAACTGACATTACAAGAATAATACAATAATTAAAAAATTAAAAATCAAAAATAAAAGAAAATAGTAAAGTCGGTTCGCCTCCCAACAAACGCTTGATTTAATGTCGCTCCACGACATGAATCACTTTCTGCCTCCACCTCGAGCTTATGAATTGGACACCAAGTTTTGATTCAAGATAATGATTATACTCTTGGGGCGGTACAAATTCTTACGAGCCAAAAATTAAATAAATTCTCATGCACTTTTTGGCTCTCGACCAAGGATTGTCACCTTTCCTAGACGGCCTTGAAAATTTCAAAATATAAGGCTCATCTACCTCTTTCCTTGACTCATTTTTATGCTCATAAGGCTCAATTCTCATTTCACCATCCGAACATAATGTAGAGAATTATTTGGAATGAGGTCAAACACGCTCAAATACTTGAACTTCAAGATTTTTAGCCTCCTCGATACAAATTATACTAGAGTCAGCTAAATTTGTATCCTCAATGTCCTTGCCTGACTCTAAAATCATTTCTTCAACAATGATATCATCAAATTCTAGCTGGTTAGAGTGTTGGTGTTCTATTTGGGATCCCTCCATTGACACCTCAATTTCTGTCTCTAATGCACACTGCTGCTGGATACTATCCATAATAATAACAACTTGTTGAGCATTAAAAGTTTCAACTAGTTGACTCACTTGAGCCTCCAAGTTGCGAATATTTGCCTCTTGCCTTTGTATATGTAGTTATGGTTCATTATTATTTTCCACAAGACACCTTAGCATATCTTTGGTCTCTTTCAGGTCATCATCCCCGGGTTCTTTATTCCTATTGACTTTACAAGAAAAAGTAGAACCATCATTGTACGGGGTTGGGGAAGGATGACACATGTAGGCATAACGATAAAAGTGATCATCTTAACCACTACATATATCACACATATTCCACACATAAGATTGAGTTGGTGCACATAACTCGCTCTCAGAAACATCTTGATAGTTTTTCTGGGTTGTTTCCTTCACAATATGCATGAGGAAGATCAAAAGTAGAATGACCAACATCAAAACTCCTAGAATTCTAAGATGTCATCTCTCTCAAATCAAAAATAAAACTAAAATAAAAACAAAACAAAATAATAGTTAAAACTTGACACCAAGCAATATTACCAGCTATAAGTACATCGTTATTTACGTGGCAACGACGCCAAAATTTGATCACACCCAACTCTAGTCCTAAAATTGATAAACGGTCGCTGCAAATATAATCTGGTCTAAGAGTCGGAGTTGAATTCCACATAGAACTAAAGTTTTGTTGTAACTGTTAAGTATCACTAAGAAGACAAACTCAAACAATTTCTAAACTATAAATATCAAGATTCTTATGTCTAACTAATTAACTAATAACTAAAGTTGTAAATTATCAACTAGGGATACTAAGGGTTGAAGACAAGATTAAGGAGGCCTAGAGTTATGATTTCTCCAAATGTCGGAATCTTTCAGCATGCATCTCCTATAATTTCGCCTAAGTATTCTCTACTGATCATGAGCACTCAAATTATCGTAATTCTCTCTCGAGCAACTACAATAATGTACTAGTCATATTCTCTCGAATTACACTAGCTCGCACTTTTTCACCCCTCACTCTGATCGCGTCAAATCTTCGTCATCTCTAATCCCGCTTTTAAACTCGCCGTATTGATCTCTCATATACCTTAGGAGTGACGTTTTTCGAAAACAACCTAAATATGACTCTTTCTCAAGCAATACATAATAAATAGGCACAGTCAATTGAGAGCTCTTCAATTAACTAAAGTAAGCATGTAGTTGAACAAGCATGAATATTCGATGGCAAAATTATATTGAAATACAGCGGCAGTTCATCCTCCAAAAAGCTCCATTAAAACTCTAGATAATAAATTTAGCTATTCATAATATTAAGTAAAATTACAATACTAAAAATCATAACTAATAATGAATAATAGGAAGAAGAAAGGAAAAACTCGTGGTTGAATCTTCCTTCTTGTTCCTAGCGTGTTCTCCCCTACTTAGGTGTTGTCTAACCCTAAAGTAGTGTCTCTCCCTTCAAAAAGACGTTTTATGATGTATTTATATCAATTAGGGTTGATGTGGGGCGTCCTTGATCTCTCCTAATTCGAAAAGGAAAAGTTGAGTTGCGTGCTAGGGTTGGTGCAACGCGCGACCCCTAGGCACGCTCCAGCTATTTTTTTTCTTCGTTGTTCTTTTGCATGCCAGGCCCAGTGCCAACCTCCATACTTCATTGTTTTTTTGTTCATTTCCTAGGCCATCTCGCACCTACCTTCATGCAATGCACCAATTGTGGTACGCTCCCAGCTCTTTCCTCTCAACTTCTATTTGCATCAAATCATTCGATTTTGGCCAACTTCCATCCAAACTCATTCCTACACACAATAAACATATAGTGAGTATATTTTATGTTTATAAATATTTAATATCNCTCAAGCAATACATAATAAATAGGCACAGTCAATTGAGAGCTCTTCAATTAACTAAAGTAAGCATGTAGTTGAACAAGCATGAATATTCAATGGCAAAATTATATTGAAATACAGCGGGAGTTCGTCCTCCAAAAAGCTCCATTAAATCTCTAGATAATAAATTTAGCTATTCATAATATTATGTAAATTACAATAAAAATCATAACTAACAATGAATAATAGGAAGAAGAAAGGAAAAACTCGTGGTTGAATCTTTCTTTTTGTTCCTAGCGTGTTCTCCCCTACTTAGGTGTTGTCTAACCATAAAGTAGTGTCTCTCCCTTCAAAAAGACGTTTTATGATGTATTTATATCAATTAGGGTTGATGTGGGGCGTCCTTGATCTCTCCTAATTCGAAAAGGAAAAGTTGAGTTGCGTGCTAGGGTTGGTGCAACGCGCGACCCTTAGGCACGCTCCCGCTATTTTTTTTCTTTGTTGTTCTTTTGCATGCCAGGTCCAGTGCCAACCTCCATACTTCATTATTTTTTTGTTCATTTCCTAGGCCATCTTGCGCCTACCTTCATGCATTGCACCAATTGTGGTACATTCCCAACTCTTTCCTCTCAACTTCTATTTGCATCAAATCATCCGATTTTGGCCAACTTCCATCCAAACTCATTCCTACACACTATAAACATATAGTGAGTATATTTATGTTTATAAATATTTAATATCCCGCAACTCACATACAAAATGATATGAAGCTATATCCAAAATCATGCATTTTCCATCATTTATCAGTTGCAGAGAAATTTTTAAACTCCATTTAAACCACTAGTTTATAGTCAAAGCTAGTTCAAATCACCTCCGATCTTCCTTAAGTTTTGTATATTTACTGATATATGTGTTTTCAATAAATTCCAACTATACCTATTGTATATTGGCGTATTCATATGTTTTTAACGAATTCCAAACATACCCATCGAAAAAAAGATTTGCCTATATTTTTGAATGTTGTATATCATTGCTAAATTTTTATTTCTATTTTTGGTATGACTAATTATTGGTAGGTATTATCTATTTGTGAGTATTCTAGTATTTTCCTCAATTTTTACACTGTAGTTAGATACTGGGCTTTTGGGTGGTCTTGGGCTAACATTTCGAAATCATCAATCCCATCCAAAATCAATAGTGGGGATTCAAGAAGTGCCAAACCCTAGTTTGCAGCAATATTATACGCAGCTATTTAGCAACCACACTCTTCTCCTTCTCTATTCAATCTCTCCCCCCTCAACCTACAAAATTTCCTCCGGATTTTGAAATCTACTTCAATTTTTTTTCTTCTAATATTTGATTTGAGATTCTATGGTTTAAAAGTTTATAGCTTGGTTCTTTTTTGATGTTTGATTGTAGATTGGGCAATGATGATGGTGCTTCTATAATTTCTGACACCTCTTGTATGAGAAGAAACTTAAAAAAGTTTTCTTCTTTGAACACATAAAGCAAACCTCTGAGCCATACCTTAAATTATACTGTTGAAACTCCTTAAAGCAATTTAAGAGATTTTGATGTGTTTATGAATCTGATCATGAGTAGAAATTCAGGCAGCCCCCTTTGTTCGATTTGATGAGAAGGGAGGTGTTAATCTGCTCGTAAATTAAATTCGCTTTTGGTCTTCAGATTTGCTGAGATATTATATCTTTGAAGCTGGTCTAGTAAATCCTAAGCACAATCCCTTTTTTGTTGCTTTATGTATTATTTGGTTTTAGTTTTCACTCTTGTATAATTAATTATGATATCATTTGATGGTTTAATTGATGTATTATTTTATACTACTAAGGTGTCATTTGATTTAAAGACAAGGTTGTATGAATTATAACGCAATACATTGATTAGTAATACAAAGGTTATTTTTTGTTGGATATTTGGGTTGTTGCGCTAAAATTGGATATGGAAGACATTGTTTTACAATATTTTTTATTTATTAAAATAAAAATCCATGAGTTTATAATTACACTTTTGGATGTTTGACCTTCATGTACTTCTAAAAGAAATAAGATTACTTTTGTCCCTAGGTGCTTTGTGCATCTATAAGGTATACATGGATAAATTACCTCATGTTGTTAGTAGTATGTAGAGCCGTCAAAATGGACCTCATCCATGAGGCCAACCTAACCTAGCCCCCTACTTGGGTACGGTTGGGCTAGGAGTTTTGAAGTCTATTTAAAATTGA
>ML395847.1:38911-60407 GCA_005239525.1 Nicotiana knightiana | reverse complement strand
ATCTAGCTAGCGTAACTTGAGAGAGTGCGTCTAGTAAATTATCATAATTACTTGAGAGAGATTTATGGTAGATAGAGTGTTCATGATTGATAGAGACGATTAATCAAGCTATAAGAAGTATCCGAGAAAGAATTCACCAACGGGGGAAACCATAACCTTAGACCTTTATTATCATTGTTTACACTATATTGTTAGTCAATTACTAGTTTATTATTTTGTTATTAGATTTAGTAAACCTCACCAAATTATATTCAAAAGTATTGAGAAAATTGAATAAGTACCAGTAGTATTTTAAAGACTTAGTTGATACGTCTATTCCCTGTGGGATCGACTCTGGGCATAATACCCCAGATTATATTTGCAGCGCCCGTTTAGTCTTTCTATAAGACATAGTTGAGCGTGATCAACCATCTACATTAAATCATGCAAATCCTTGTTGGGATGTGCCTTCTGGAAATTGGCCTTTAGGTGACTCACATATTAACGGTGGTAGGCATACGGTTCTTTCCATGCAGGCAAAATTCTCTACAGAACTTATAATACCACTATGCCGATCAGATATTAGACAAATACCTGAACGCTGTTTGACAACGTGCTCTTTCAAGTGGTTCAAAAACAGTGTCCACGTCTCTTGGCTTTCATTGGCACAAATAGCAAAAGCTAAAGGAAATATACTTCCATTAGCATCTACTGCAACAACGATCAACAACTTAATATCATACTTTCCATAGACATGAGTGCCGTCTACAGATATTACTGGCCGACAATGCAATAAACCATCAATTGCTGGTTTAAATGCCCAGAACACATATTTGAATATATATTATGGTATTCCCGGACTCCACTCAAGTTTCCATTCAACAACGGTCCCGGGGTTAAAGTGTTGCAATGCAGCCATGTACCTGGGTAGAGCTACAAATGACTTATCCCAGGTACCATAAACAATTTCAAACGCACGTTTGGGCCCGAGAAATGCTTTCTTTTGGTAATGGTACAACCATATTTCTGGTGGACGGATGTAATGCACTCTTTGATCTTGTACCTTATGGACGCTTCAATGTCTGGAATCAGGACAAGAGAAATCAAGTTAACATCCAAGTTGAAGTGATTCCCACTGAATGTGTCCATTTCAAAAGTGTGGGTGCCAATGTATTTACCCACTTTCCACATACCTGTTTTCTTCTTGATCGCACGAAGCATCTAATGACAACCCATAAACCATCTACGGCAAACAAACTTGTATACCTCCAGAGTTGACTCCCATACCTTCATCTCACGACACTCTCTTACTTTGTACATTTTTGCCGCCCTACTTATGCACGTTTTATCAGGAAAAAGCATGCCCTTTGCCCGCACAGCTGGTCTCATCCCACATTGCTGTTCAATTTTCGTGAATATCCCTTATGAGGGCATCCACATCCGGCATACTTGACAAATGATCAAGGTAGGGAATCTCCCTTGAATGAGTTTCACTTGGGACTCGTACACTCTTGGTCTAATGGGGGGTGGAGCATGCTCCTTCGTCAAATCAGGTCCAGCATTCTTTTCCTCCTCATCACCACCCTCATCAGGGAAGAGTGTGTCATCTCCGGACTCATCGGTATTGTTGTCATAATCACTATTCTCTTCCTGACTCTGTGCATCTGCCAGATCCCGATTAAATATGTCGTCTTTGGGCTATTGAGTCAGCATAGGAGGTTGAACTTGCTCGTTTTCACTGTACAAATAACAAAATAGTGAGATACTCAAATTGATAAATACTTTACATATAGTATATCACTTCATTTACAAGCCGTATGTGTTGACATCCCATGATGGATATAATACTGTTGGTGATGACTCCCGGATGGACCACCATGATCCAACACACCAGAACTACGCATATTCCAACTAGCCGTGGGTTCATAACTGTAAAATTCATATTGGCCGGTACCCCCTTTGGAATATATGAGTGTTAATACAAATTCAATACAACAAAAATAAACATCGTAACACAAAGGAAAATAAAAATTTACCACTCGTCTTGTGGATTATGTAAAGTATGAGATAAATTATTTCCTCGCTCCTCATTCTCCCATGGAGATAAGTTTAAATCAGGTCAAACTCTTTCATCCGAAACCTGTTCGGCAAAAACTGCTCCAGAATAACCACCCGATGACTAAGGGTTATCCCTGCTTTGCGCAACCTCATTATTGCGAATGTCTTCAACCTTCACGTACATTTTCAATATTTTTATCAAAAGAAATTCCCGGTATTCATCCGGAGTCCTAAAAAAATCACTCAAAGTTTCATCATCCTCGATGTTAAACTCAGCGTAACAAGCAATCCCTTGTGGAGTGACAAAATATAGATATCTTCCGGTTACTTTAAGGTCCACAGAACGTTTGCTAATATTCATTTTTTACACAACAACGATACCAGTCTATCGTACTCCATTGTAAGTGGCAATATAGCATGACACTGTGGAGATAAACTATAGCTCACTGAGTTATTCGCCACCACGACCTCACCCCCCAATATAATGAAACTCTTACCTTTCGCTCTTCAGACATTATGATAAAATACTTAAGAATTTAACAAGAAGAAAAATTTAACAAGAGTTGAGAATATTTCTTAATGGATTTTTGAAAAATTCTTAAAGCCTTTAAATAAGGCAATGCCCAATCCGGGGGGTTAAATTTTTTGAGGTATAGCACCCTTTAAAAGGGCGCTATACCCATTAGAATTATTGTTATGTTAGTTAAGCGCAGGAGAGTTATTGGTGAGACCACAAAATATGTATAGCGCCGTTTATAAAGGCGCAATACCTGGCAGTCTTTTCAAAGTCAGACATAGCGCCTTTATAAAATGTGTTACACAAAGGGCGCTATATATAGTTTGGTCACAATGTGTTTTTTCACTCATTTCAGTCATTTGAGTTAAAAAAGACCACATTTAGGTTCCGGACTCATAAAAAATATTATGCTTTTCCAGAAGTCGTATATTGGCCCCTGCTTATTCCTTGGTCAAAACTATAGTAGTACAATATAGGCAGGTGACAAAGAACTATAGCAATTTGTTTTCTTATTTTAATATTTATTTATACGAGTAAAATGGGGCGATATCAAAATTCAAACCTACTTTCATGGTAGTGGAATATCTTTTTTCTTTTAAATAATTATGTAAACAAAGTTTTCAGCTTTGCATCTCGGGAAGAAGACCTATTACTCACATCTATTTTGATTTACAATGTCTATGAGTTACCAATGGTAGGGCATGTTTGTTTAAGGCAGTGGAAAGAGTTGTATTGATAAAATTCGGCTCTGACACGTGGACGGATAGCATGATGACATGATATTGCTTGAAGTAGGTTTTATCCCTGGTATAAAATAGTAGCAGAACTTTGAGCTCGCAGGAAGTGTATATGAACCGCTGACAGACCCCGGGAAGATGAGGGTTGTGTCCCAGTGAAGTACCCCAAAGATGGTTCTGTAGATCCATCAATAAAGTAATAGCTCGAGATTTGACATGGTCCTCAACCATCCCTAAAATATTAGGGATCCACTTATATCCACCACGTAAGATACTCCTCCCAGAACCGACGAGTATCTCAACAGTTAACCATATAGAGCGACATGTGAAAGTGAGATGACCATGTGAATATTAGAGTTAGGCTATAAATACCCTCACTCCTCTATACTCATATTCCATTGAGTTTTCTCTTAACTCACTCGTTATTCAGAGCAGTTGTATTTTGGTCAAGATAGGCAGTCAAGCTCTCTTTCCTTTGTAAGCATTGTGGCTCATAATGAAGCTCAATAAGATCATTCTTACGTTTGCTTATTTATTTTCATTGCTTTATTTACAACTTTTTAGCCTATTTTTACCTACCCATTCGACTAATCAATTTCTAATTACCTCCTTAAAAATAAATTTATTGCTTATTTCTGATATTATTTTTGGGTTAAACAATTTGGCCCACATCGTGAGCCCCTAGAAATTGAGCGTTTAACTCAAAGTTCTGGTTGTTTTTCTCATTACAGGGCTCGCCTTTATTTGTTAATCTCCTTTCCCATTTTGTAACTTAGAATGATTTCCAGGAACATTCAACCAGCTGATCAAAGCAAAACTTCACAACCTACGGTTAAGGAGGTACTGGCAAGCAAAGAAGCAACTTCCAGCAAAGGAGCTACTCCCAGTAAGGATGCATCGTAGCACAAGGATTCCCGATGGGTGATGCTTCGGATTCCTTTGATCAATCCAGTTTAGAGGAAACCTTGAAGTCCTTTATGACACACCAACAAAGTTTGAATGCTAAAATGGCATGATGTTCAATACATTGATCGGGAGTAACAACTGTAATAGTATACCAACCCCGCAAATAGGAGTGGCCCTAGTCACAAGAACCCCTAATTCGCAACTCAAGGATTCAGTGGTTCCCGATAACTCCATGACCGGAGGGTCAGTTACATCTAGAAATGCTAAATTACATAATTTAATACTAACCTTGAAACAACATATTAAGCAGTAGAACGGGGGGATCAAGTAGGTCCTCAGGGTTACGTGCATTATCAAAGGAATTATGTAAGAAAAAACCCTCAACAACTATGGAAACCAAGCGCAATCCCACTGCCAATCCTTAGAAAGTTCAAAATGCCAGACATCCCAAAATACGATGAACTTGGGACCTACCCGATCATGCTATGGATTCCACAAAGGATCAAGGGGAATGGCCTCACAAAGGATGAAATCAGATCAATACTCGTCAAGAAGTTCGGAGAAACCCTGACAAAGGGAGCTTTAACCTGGTACACCCACTTACCTAAAAATTCTATTAAATTTTTTTTGTTGAACTTGTAGATCCTTTTATCAAAGCACACTCCAGAGGGCAAAAAGTGGAGAAGTAAGTGGAGAACATCTTCAAAGTGTTGCAAGGAAGAACAGAGCCTCTCCAAAATTCCATCAGCCAATTTTACGGGAAGAGGATGCTACTTCATGAGGTTTCAGACAATTGGGCAGTCATGGCTTTCATCAGAAATTTGAACCTAAGCAGTTTCGAAGCTTCAAAGAAATTGAAAGAAAGTCTGTGGGAGTTTCCGGATAAAACATGGAATGATGTATACCACATGTACAACACTAAGCTTCAAATAGATGATATCACGACACTCCCAAGATTTGAAGAAAATGAGGGCTACAACCGCTGCTCAAAAGCAATTCACAGACAAGACGAGCCCAGACATCAAGATTCTAGAGTCTGGCGTGAAACCTATTCAGGACCCGTGCACCAGGAAATCAACTGGAGGCCAATGTCAGCTCGAGATGAAATAAATTCTAGACAGAGGAATGACACAATACTTCATCGAGCAAGAAAGGAGCAGGAAACATAAAAAAATCAGTGATTATCATCTTCAGTTGAAACTAACCGATTACAACTTTAACATCGACCACCGAACTATTGGCAACACTCAGAGATATGGGGGAGAAAGTGAGATGGCTAAAAGAGATAAGACCTGACCCAAACAAGCGCAGTTAGGAAATCTGGTACAAGTTCCATAATAATCACAACCACAAGACAACCGATGGAAGGGTCCTACAAAATGAAGTTGGTTGTCATCTCAAGCAGGGATACCTTATTGAACTCTTTAGGTAAAAAGGGGAAGCAATCATATATGAAGAATCGGAGAAAGGAAGAACCACCCAAGGCCTCGTCTTCAAAATGTGTGGTTAGGCAAAGTAGTGAATGATGTCACATACATGACATCGAGGAAGTTCTCAAAGGTATCCATTACCCGTAAGAAGCTTACCCGACAAATTGTAGTCGGAGAAGAGATCACATTCAATGATAAAGACGCAGATGGATTGCTCATGCCACATAAAAATGGACCGGTCATTAGTTTATGAATTGTTGATACTAATGTTAGACGTGATTTAGTTGATCCAGGAAGCTCGACCAATATCATCCAAATGCGAGTGATAAAGGAGATGCACTTTGTGGATTTGATTGTCCCAAAAAAACTAATACTCTCTTGATTCAATAACTCAGCGAGATGTCCAAGGGCGAGATCACCATGAGTATAACGACCCGACCGGTTGTTTTGAGCTCTAGCGCGTCGTTCAGCAGTTTGAGGTCATGAGCAGCTGCGTTTCTGGTATTATGACTTGTAGGTGTGGTCGGAATTGAATTTCGGGAAGTTAAGAGTTAAATTAGAAAGAAAATTCTCATTTCAAAAGCCTTAAGTTGGAGAAATTGACTAAGATTGGAATTTTGAGTAATCGACCTCCGAATCAGGATTTGAAGGTTCCTGCAGGTTCGTATGATGATTTCGGACTTGGGCGTATGTCCGGATCGGGCTTTGGATAACCCGGGAGCGTTTCAGCGCATATTGTGGAAGTCAGCATTTTGAAGGAAATTTCCTAAGTTTGGCTTGAAGCGCATTTCAGAGTTATTGATGTCCGTTTGGGATTCCGAGCTTGGGAATAGCTTCGCATGGTGATTCTGGAGTTGGGAGCGCGATCGAAAGTGAATTCGGATGTCCGTAGGTTATTTTGAAGTCATTTGGCTAAAGATAGAAATTTGAAGGTTTTTGAGAAAATCCGACCGGGAGTGGAAATTTTGATATCGGGGTCGGAATGCGATTACGGAAGTTGGAACAGGTCCGTAATGCCGAATATGACTTGTGTGCAAAATTTGGGGTCAATCAGTTGTGATTTGATAGGTTTCGGCATCGGATGTAAAAGTTGGAAATTTCGAGTTCTTAAAGTTTGAATTTTAGTGCGGTCCGTGGTTTCGATGTTGTTTGATGTGATTTGAGGCCTCGAGCAAGTCCGCACTATGTTTTGGATCGCAGGTGCGGAAATGAGTCCTGGGTAGAATGTTTTAACGAGCTTTTTGGCCATTTCTTCATTATTTCATTTGGTGTGGGCGATTTTGAGAAGCTTCAAGAAGGGATTTCCATCATGCATTACTAGGTAAGTGATTCCTTCCCATTCCTAAGCTAAATATGTGATCTTACATGGAATTAGACATGATAATTTGTATAAAAATTGGGATTTTAGGGGAAGACCTAGAAATTTGGTAATTTGGATTTTGGGCACGAATTGAGCATGAATATTTCAGTAAATTGTATATTTGAGCTAGTAAAGCTATGAGTAGAGTTTATCTTCGAGAAATTTCGGAATCCGGGCATGTGGGCCCGAGGGCATTTTGGTCAATTCCTTGAGCGGAGTTGGGAATTTATATAATTTGAATTGTTGCAAATATTAGAGTATATTTTCATTGGTTTGTCGTTATTTGGATAGTTTTGGGGCGTTGTGCGTCCATTGGATTCGTCGGAAGGGCTTGGAAGCCGATTATGAAATTTCGGAGCGAGGTAAGTCTCCTTTCTTACCTTGTGAGCGGGAATTGTCCCCATAGGTGAACTAAGTAAATATGTGCTACTATTTGAGGGGGATAAATACGCACGAAGTGACGAGGGTCCATGTGTAGCTACTATTATGCTTATGTCCGGGTAGTCTAGTGTCACGACCCATTTTCAGAGTCGTGATGGCGCCTGTCATGGAACCAGGCAAGCCACCCATTTTATCTAACTAAATACAATTTCCCATATAACGCCCTTTTTAACAAGTCTGAAATCAATAATAATAATAATAATAATAATAATAATAATAATAATAATAATAATAATAATAATAATAATAAATCCAATATTTTTTTGGGAAAACCAGTTTATGAAATCAAAAGACCAAATCCTACTAACCCCGGATCCAGTGTCACACGATAAGCTGCTAGTACTTAATACAACCAAAAGAAGTGACTAACATAGTCTGGAAATAAATACGACGGGTAGAAAAGGAAAGAGAAGACGAGATCACGGTCGCCAACTGCTACCTCGTCAACTCTAATGAAACTGCTGCTACTCACTGACCCAAGCTGAATTCTATTGTACCTTGATCTGCACACAAGGTGCAGGGTATAACGTGAGTACACCAACTCAGTAGTAACGAAACCAAACTATGGGCTGAGAGGTAGTGACAGACTAACCTCCGATAATTCGAACAACAGTATATAAATTGGACATGATAGTAATATATCAAGAAATAAACACGATGCATATGTCTGTAACTCAGAATACTAGTATGAATTCATATAGAATCAAGAATGATTTGTACTCATTAATCAAGCTCCCATAAGGTGGTCCACTCAGTACTAGAATACTGCCTTCAGGCCTAGGGAAGTCCATCCCGGATATTACATAAACACAAGTGACACAATCACCAAGTACTGAGGAAAAAGGCCAATCCATCCCCCACGGAGAAGATCCATCTCCGTAAAATAATAACCACGGAGAAATCCATCTCCGGAATATCTGTGCGCTCAGTGGGGCTGTATAGACTCTGGAGGGGCTCCTTTCAGCCCAAGCGCTATATCAAGACAACGAAGGCATGATTTCAGGATCACTTTCGGTGTGCAGTCCGACCTCATAACTGTCTCAAAACCAGGCTCCAAGCCTCACTCAGTCAGTACTTTCCAGTGTCACTCACAATGCTCTAACATATGAAAATCAGTTCAAACCAATGATAATATAGAATAAACTAGCAACGTACGAGATTGAGGCATGAAACATATACTATCGCAGGATTGAGTACATGAAAGCAATAACCACAGATAGAGACAGCAGTAATCGACCATTCCGGTCTATACACATCGGCGTGAAGCCTTAACATTTATACTTAGCATGATTTCTATTTCGTTCAAGGTAATTACCACCTTCACAGTACAATATAAATCTGAGATAACCAGTAGATAGTGCAATGGGATGAGCCAGGCTACAAATATTCGGTAAACGCCCGCATACCCGTCACTTGGAAAGTGCGTCACCTTACTTAACATCAAATATCAAATAGTTTGGGGTTTCGAACCCTCAGTTCCAAGTTTGGAAGCGTTACTTACCTCAAAACCGGCTAATACACTACTCTGCAGTGCCCTTGTAATTCGGCCTCCGAGTTCTCCAAATCTACCAACAATCAGATGTATATCATTATTATATGCTAAGGAACTAATCCCAATAGAAATGTATCAAAATACTCAAAAATTCCGAAATTGGTCAAAACCCGACTCCCGGGCCCACGTCCTGAAATTCAGAAATTTTTATACCAAACTATTCTTCGTCATCTCACGAGTCCGTACATATATAAAGAACACTAAATTCGAAGTCCAAATGACCCCTAAAATCACCATTTTAAATATTCTTAATCCTAAGCCCTAATCGCCCAATTTACACGGATTTTTCCCTAATTTCCACCATAATTCTGACCTTTAATCACATATAAACGAGTTTAGAGTCCAAAAATCTTACCTTGGTGAAGAACTATCGAATTCCCTCTTCAAAACCATTCCAAAAGCTTCAAACTCGGATGAAATATTGAGAAAATGGCAAATATTCGCGAAGACACGTTTTTATACCTTCTGTCCAGTGGATCCGCACCTGCGACCACTTACACGCACACCTGCGGAAAATTCCAAAGACTCAAATTCCGCACCTGCGATCGACCTTGCGCACATGTGGCCTCGCAGGTGCGGCCAATATCTCGCACCTGCGGAAATCCCCTCACTTAGCCAACTTCCGCACCTACGGTGACAACGCTTCTGCGGAACCGTACCTGCGGCTCCCCATGCGCGGGTGCGAAAAACACCAGCAACAGAACATAGCAGTGGCAAAAATCATTCCAAACTCCCCGTTAACCATATGAAACCATCCCGAGCCCCTCGGGACCGCAACCAAACATACCAACACCTCATATATGATCATTCAAACTTAGTTGCACTCCCGAAACGCTAAAAATAACATCAAAACACCAGAATCACATCAAAATCAAGCCTAAGAACTTTGAAATTTCTAAAATCCTCTATCGATGCCGAAAATACCCAAAACAACTCCGATTAACCTGAAATTTTGCAGACATATCCAAAATGACATTACGAACCCGTTCCAACTTCAGAAATTCTATTCCGACCCCGATAGCCCATTTTCCACTGCCGACCGGAAATCACCGAAAACTAACTTTCGCCAATTCAAGCCTAATTCTACACCGGACATCACAAAAATATTCTAAACACACTCCTAAGTCCCAAATCACCTACCGAAGCTATCCGAGCCATAAAATCTATATTTCGAGGTCGTTTCCCAATAAGTCAACTCTCTGTTGACTTTTCTCATTATAAGGCTATCTTTTAAAGACTAAGTTACTCAATTCTCATCTAACCATTCCGATTTCAAGCCTATCGACTCTAACACATCAATAATAGAATAACCAATCCATGACAAGTCAATGACAGCGATAAAAATGCAAGTTCTACGTAACGACAGACCGGGTCGTTACATTCTCCCCCACTTAAACATACGTTCGTCCTCGAACGTGCCTAGAGTTGTTCCAATACCACCGAAAATTTGTTGTGTAACCTTCCATGCACATATTCGGAGGTGATCCCATGTCACCTTACCCCATCTACGTCCGATAACACAACATAGTTGAAGTTTCATTATCACATCCTGACCCATAGACCTTAAAACCAAGTTTCCACTTCTGAAATAATTTACAAGTTCAAATTTCCACGACTATAAGCTGAAATAGTATGCACATGTTGTATCAAACCATATCCGTAACCCAAGATGAAATCACATAATATACTGCGTGGCTCAACCACTCATAGCGATAACTCCTAACCACAATAGTTGTTCAAACAACTCAATACAGGTACATACCCTCTTATCAAACCATGCCTAGTTCTAACACTTCCATATACTGCCAACGATGAAAGAAACACGTATAAACCAGTAACCATTCGCCCAATTAGTATCAATATCATCCAGAGCCATAACTTGTGCACTCAATAACCACATACCAAGAGTTCAATTCATTAAATAAAGAAGACTCGTACGAGAGGGCTATCCTGCCACTAATACTTACCATTACCACATCATACTAAAAGCCTGATACACATCGTGAAACCAAATCACCCAAATCCGACACCAAGGATCATACCTCTACCTAACCGAGCTGCAAAACGTGATCCCATCTAACCGCGGGACCACATGACACACTCCAAACCACCTTAATCAAAATTAATAACCATGCGAAATTCGACATCAATTACTCAAAGTGCATTGCCATAATCACGGGAAATTGGATGATACCGTTCCACCCGAACAGAAAGAACATAACCAACACGTCTCGGTCCTGCAACACCCAATTACTTACATTACTCAAATCTCGCTATACAGCCCCGATAGGACTACATCATATGCACATATATAACCAACAATCACAACTCCTCGAACATCGAAAGGTAACTCATAGATCACTCCAAGACATGAATAAGCTCAATGACAATCGAATGGTACATCCCTCAACAATAGAATTTCGGAGTCAACAATTTCGACTCGGTGCAGACCACACACCCATACCGGCCTACCAATAACTCTAAGTCAACTTTGGTCACCCACAACAGGTAGATAACTCTCCGAACGTTCATAATGACTGAATCATGACATATACTAACACTTGACTAGCTTTTCTCGCAGTTCACACTACAAAAATAATCTGTCCATGAAAACTCCTAGTCTCCAAATCCATGAGGCGTACCAATTACCATATTTGATCCCAATTCCACTGGTCAAATGTATTACACGCCCCTAATACTTTATCATTCCGCGAGGGGTACCCCCTTAATTCCTCTGTGTCACCAAGAAACCTTGAATACCAGTAGTCGATCCGACGAGAGAGCGTCGTAACACCAATGAAGCACCCTATTTAAACACATTGCTTTGAACACATTGTATTTTATGAATGTATACTCTCACTCAACCACCCAATAGTGGTATTCTTTACCTAATTATCTGAAATTGTCGGTTCTGACCTTCCTTCCAAAAACTGAACCGTGACTTTGCATATGCCACTCTCCACCATATACAAAATACCGCATACGCCATGCAATCCTATGATAAATATGAGAACTTCATGCTCCCTTCCTAGCCACAACCACTACGTACCCAACTAGCCAAGAACATTCCATTCGATCCATCTAGAAGCAAAATCACTATACATCACCTGGACCTCACGCCCATAGAAATATATATCTCCAACCGTGGTACAAACCATCAAGAACTCCCGAATCACACTTGTACAACACCAAACCGTTAGGACCGAACCCTTCTAACTCAACCAAGCTACGCATGCCACCAATTTCCAAGAGAATTCCTAATAAACACCTGTAATAACTCATTACCTTATAAACACCCAAAGAACTAACCATATCCCTTATCATCCCGATCCAACTACTACCAAGCTGTCTTATTTATTCAAGTTCCTTCTGACTTACCTTCAAATTGATACTTCTTCTTGCCATAATACCACAATCCTCAATCCCGACTCACTGCACGAAACCCGAACATAAAAATATACCGTCTAGGGCTCATAAGCGACTGAATACTCTCTCAATTATCCCCAAATGCACCACATTAGAAATACTTACCCTGAAGAGGCTTCCTACAAATTTAAAGTCATTACCTTCGCTTCCCTGATACTGATGGATAGAATCCATGATAATGCAAATACACCACAAGCCTAGACACCTTTCCCGTAAATCTCAGTTCTAGCCCTTCTCACACCTTGAAGATCCTCGATCGCTACATATAACCTTGAATCCATCTGAACCATTCTCAATCCATCTGAACCATTCTCAAACACTAACCAAGTAAACAGAACGACCTGACCCCGCTTGTAATCCACATACTAGGAAGGTAATCCACACCTTTGAAGCAACAAGCACACTCCTACATTGCACACTCTACACTTACCAGTACAACTCCATCATACAATGAATTCCACTATCCGTAAAGTACATTACAACTTGTATCGAAGAAATTTCCATCACTTGAGTCATTCCCTGACTCCACCTATGTAGGTTATAGTTGATTCACCAACGTACCTCGAGCCGAAACTAATACAACACAAAATCATGTAATCAACTTATCATTAATGAACTCCCCCACTTGGCTCATCCAAGGATCACGACAAGCAAGACTATGCCCACACATTATTACCGCCACCTTGTTGTGGTGGGATTCAACTAAATCCTCCATAAGCTTATATGACCCAAACCATCTAACACTCTAATCAATTGTAAATCTCGCATCCACCATTATGATGGTCATGCCAACTCCCACTAGCGATCTAAACTCAATTGCAACATGCATCATTTACTGATAGAGAGAACTTACTACAGATAAACACAAGGGTCACACACCTCAGGACAACTCGCAAGAGATACCCCTACCTGCTAAATCTCAAAATGTCATCTCCGTATACACTCCCGAATATCATAGCTATCACCCAATCACTATACCTTCCTACAGTAGAACACAAACACTGCCTGCTCTCGAGACATACCATAAGCGGTATAAGGACTTGAAGTTGATGGCAATACTAACACTAGAGCTATGATTCAGGAATTCTTGAGCTTCTGGAAGCTCCACTTAAACTCGTCTGACCACATATATACCTTTGCTGGACACCACGTGTCCCTAGAATGCTACTGAACTAAGCCAACAATTCACACTTGGAGAACTTCACACAAAGCTTCTCCTCCCTATATCCTTGTAATACCATCATCAAATGCCGAGTATGCTATCCCTGGCTACGAGAGTACGATAGGATGCCATCAATAATTACAATAACAAAGGAGTTATAACACGGCTGAATAAACCATCGATCAAATACATGAACGCTGCTGGGACACTGGCCAACCCAAAAGACATTACCAGGAACTCATAACATAACAGAAAAATCTACTTCACTCCACAACTAAACCACACGAGAGGTCCTTCAACACTCACATCTCAAAGCCATATTCTAATCTCAATATAGACGTCAAATACTTAATGGTTCTTGCTACATCTCCCGTTAAACCATTCTCGTCACAATCAAACAACTTGAACATATCTAACTGTTAATCATACCCACCACGAGGTCATCTAGTCACAAAGTTCCATCAATAAGGACACCAACAGACATATAAGTCCCTAATACATATGCTCACACAAGTGAAATCTCGGCACTTAAGCTACACACAAAATCTGGCCTCAAGTCCTCCAGACTGGCCCCAAGCATGCTAAAATCACATCCCATTCATGGAAGTCACAAACTATCAGTTCACGGCTGATACCGAGGGCGCACGTGCGCGTTTGAATACATGAAAGGAGTTCAAATAATTATGCTTCAGGTTGAATCAATGGATTCCCACGACAAGAGTTCAAGAATGTGAGATTTTTCCTAAAGGTTATGCAGCCTCTCGAAGATAAGTACACACGTCTCTGTACCGATCCGCAAGAATCTACTAAACCTGCTCATGACTGGTGAGACCTATTTAACCTAGCGCTCTAATACCAATTTATCATGACCCATTTCCGGAGTCGTGATGGCGCTTGTCGTGGAACCAAACAAGCCACCCATTTTATCTAACTAAACACAATTTCCCATATAACGCCCTTAAGTCTGAAATCAATAATCATAATAATAAATCCAATATTTGTTTGGGAAAACCAGTTTATGAAATAAAAAGACCAAATCCTACTAACCCCGGATCTAGTGTCACACAATCATGAGCTGCTAGTACTTAATACAACCAAAAGAAGTGACTAACATAGTCTGGAAATAAATACGACAGGTAGAAAAGGAAAGAGAAGACGAGATCACGGTCGCCAGCTACTACCTCGTCAACTCTAATGAAACTGCTGCTACTCACTGACCCGAGCTGAATTTCGCTGTACCTTGATCTGCACACAAGGTGCAGGGTGTAACGTGAGTACACCAACTCAGTAGTAACGAAACCAAACTACGGGCTGAGAGGTAGTGACGGACTAAACCTCCGATAATTCAAACAACAATATATAAATTGGACATGACAGTAATATATCAGGAAATAAACACGATGCATCAATCTGTAACTCTGCATACTAGCATGAATTCATATAGAATCAAGAATGATGTGTACTCATTAATCAAGCTCTCATAAGGTGGTCCACTCAGTACTAGAATACGGCCTTCAGGCCCAGTGACGTCCATCCCGGATATCACATAAACACAAGTGACACAATCACCAAGTACTGAGGAAAAAGGTCGATCCAGCCCCCACGAAGAAGATCCATCTTCGGAACATAATAACCACGGAGAAATCCATCTCCGGAATATCTGTGCGCTCACTGGGGCTGTATAGACTCCGGAGGGGCTCCTTTCAGCCTAAGCGCTATATCAAGCCAACGAAGGCATGATTTCAGGATCGCTGCAGTGTGCAGTCCAACCTCATAACTGTCTCAAAACCAGGCTCCAAGCCTCACTCAGTCAGTACCTTCCAGTCTCACTCACAATGCTCTAACATATGAAAATCAGTTCAAACCAATGATAATATAGAATAAACTCGCAACTTATGAGACTGAGGCATGAAACATATACTATAGCAGGACTGTGTACATGAAAGCAATAATCACAGATAGAGACAGCAATAATCGACCATTCCGGTCTAAACACATCGGCGTGAACCCTTAACATTTATACTTAGCATGATTTCTATTTCGTTCAAGGTAATTACCACCTTCACAGTACAATATCAATCTGAGATAACCGGCAGACAGTTTCATGGGATGAGCCAGGCTACAAATATTCGGTAAACGCCCGCATACCCGTCACTTGGAAAGTGCGTCACCTTAATTAACATCAAATATCAAATAGTTTGGGGTTTCGAACCCTCAGTTCCAAGTTTGGAAGCGTTACTTACCTCAAAACCGGCTAATACACTACTCCGCGGTGCCCTTGTAATTCGGCCTCCGAGTTCTCCAAATCTACCAACAATCAGATGTCATTATTATATGCTAAGGAACTAATCCCAATAGAAATGTATCAAAATACTCAAAAATTCCGAAATTGGTCAAAACCCGACCCCGGACCCACGTCCTGAAATTCAGAAATTTTTATACCAAATTATTCTTCGTCATCTCACGAGTCCGTACATATAAAGAACACTAAATTCAGAGTCCAAATGACCCCTCATATCACCATCTTAAATATTCTTAATCCCAAGCCCTAATCACCCAATTTACACTGATATTTCCCTAATTTCGACCATAGTTCCAACCTTTAATCACATATAAACGAGTTTAGAGTCCAAAAATCTTACCTTGGTGAAGAACTATCGAATTCCCTCTTCAAAACCATTCCAAAAGCTTCAAACCCGGATGAAATATTGAGAAAATGGCTAAAATTCGCGAAGGCACGTTTTTATACCTTCTGTCCAGTGGATCCTCACCTGCACCACTTACATGCACCTGTGTAATCGCACCTGCGGAATATTCCAATGACTCTAATTCCGCACCTGCGATCGACCTCCCGCACCTGCGGCCTCGCAGGTGCGGCCAATATTTCGCACCTGCGGAAATCCCCTAACTTAGACAACTTCCGCACCTGCGGTGCCACGTCCGCTCCTACGGAATCGCACCTGCTACTCCCCATCCGTAGGTGCGAAAAACACCAGCAACAGAACATAGCAGTGACAAAAATCATTCCAAACTCCCCGTTAACCATCCGAAACCATCCCGAGCCCTCGGGACCTCAACCAAACATACCAACACCTCATATATGATCATTCAAACTTAGTTGCACTCCCGAAACACTAAAAATAACATCAAAACACCATAATCACATCAAATTCAAGCCTAAGAACTTTGAAATTTCTAAAATCCTCCATCGATGCCGAAACTACCCAAATCAACTCCGATTAACTTGAAATTTTACAGACATATCCAAAATGACATTATGAACCTGTTTCAACTTCTTGAATTCCATTCCGACCCCGATAGCCCATTTTCCACTGCCGACCGAAAATCACCGAAAATTAACTTTCGCCAATTCAAGCCTAATTCTACACCGAACATCACAAAAATATTCTGAACACAATCCTAAGTCCCAAATCACCTACCAAAGCTATCCGAGCCAAAAAATCTGCATTTCGAGGTCGTTCCCCAATAAGTCAACTCTCAGTTGACTTTTCTAATTATAAGGTTATCTTTTAAAGACTAAGTTACTGAATTCTCATTTAACCATTCCGATTTCAAGCTTATCGACACTAACACATCAATAATAGAATAATCAATTCATGACAAGTCAATGACAGCGATAAAAATGCAAGTTCTACGTAACGACAGACCGGGTCGTTACATCTAGGACCCATTAGCATGCCTTACGTGTTGTACATGTGATCCTGCCAATAATATTAGACTGATAATGCTATTGAATTTGTAATTTATTTCCTAAGAAGGCTAGAGTGTACCTTTCTTAATCATTTAGAAAGAGAATTTACTCTTCCGTGGATAATTGTATTGCTGATAAGGTTATATTATTGAATATTATTAAACTTGGCAAATGAATTTCGAGAAAAGATTTAAATACTATTTTTGTGACTTTTAAAAGAGAAATTTTTCATTTACTTGAGTATTTGTTTTCCCGATGTAGTCGGGGTGGACTGTTGATTGTGCATGACTGTGTGTAACCGCTTCGCAATTTACATTCCGCAAGCGGAGTGTTATTTCCCCCACTCTCATGGGAGCGGGCCGTACTCCACGACGAGATTGAAAGATACATTATTGTTAATATTGTGTGTGCATGTGACCGCTTCGTAATTTATATTCCGCAAGTGGAGTGTTATTTCCCCCCACTCTCATGGGAGCGGGTCGTACGCCACATCGATATTGAAAGATATATTATGGTTCGGGCCGTTTGAACCTCGGCAGTGCACAAATATGATTATTATGATGGCTCTGGCCGGTTGTCCTTATCCCGTATGCGCATGCTAAATTGTTAATGATTTCATGGATTTTGAAGTGACAAGATATTTGGGGGAAAATGAAGAAGTAATTGTTTATTTAAGATATTTGGGGGGAAAATGAAGTAGTAATTGTTTATGATTATTTCAGTATTTATTTGAATTACAGTTATCTTTAATGTTTACTGTTTTTATCATCCTCGTATGCCTATTACTTATATCATATCTTGTTAAGTTACTTTGTTGGACCTTAGTGAGTGTCAAGTCGACCTCTCGTCACTATCTCTCTGAGGTTTGGCGGGATACTTACTAAGTACACGTTGTTTTTGTACTCATGCTACACTTGTTGTGCATTTTGTTGCACATGTACCTTCATAGCAATATGGATGACTTGAAGACTTAGACGAGCTGCATCACTCGTAGACGACCCGCAGTCGGCAAAGTCTTCCTCTATGTATTGTATTCTCATTTTTATTCCTTGTCCAATTTGTATTTCGGACAAGCTTTGTAGAATTTGTAAAATTCTTAGAAATGGCTCATGTACTTGTGTCACCGGGTTCTGGGATGTACTTGTGATGTATTTTTGTAGAAATGGAATACTAAACCGTCGTATTTACTTAGTGGACTTTATTCAGTTATTATGTAATAAAGTGAAAGATAATGATTTCATAATGCTAACACAGGAAATTTAACTTAACCATTTAATGATTGGCTAGCCTGACAGTGGTGTCTGGTGTCATCACGACCTTATGGATTTTGGGTCATGACAACTTGGTATCAGAGCGCTAGGTTGCCTTAGGTCTCACGAGTCATGAGAAAGCCTAGTAGAGTCTTGCGAATCGGTATAGAGACGTCTGTACTTATCTTCGAGAGGCTACATGGCTGTTAGGAGTACTTCCCTTCTTGATTCCTCATCGTGCGATTTGATTCCTCCGAGGTTTATGCCTACATTTATTCCTACTCAATCATACGCGTCGCGAAGCACTTGCTATGAATCAGGAATTTGAGGATTTGAAATGGTGCTACATATATGGTGCGAGATGTTTTCCATGTGTAGTTGGTTGGGGATGTTGTTGTTGCCCTGCATAAAAAATATTATGTTGTTTCAGCCAGTAGCTGTGATTCTGAGAACTTTGAGGTTATGCTCAGGTTGTTAAGGTGCTTACGGTTGGTTATCGTGCGGTGTTGATATGATGGTAGAATGTTTGCCCATAGGTTGGGGGTGATGAATGGCTTGAAGGGAGGTCTTCTCAGAGTGTGATTTCGAGATTTCAGTATTTAGATTCTGGCGAAGGAAGACATGTGAGGAGTGTCAGGCGGCGGCTAAATTTCTAGGAGGCCAGGTGTAAGAAGCGGAAGTCGAGTAGTCGCGTAGAGGGGGAGTTTGACCAAAGTGGGAGAGCAGCAGCATAATGGTGAATTAGAGGATATTGTAGCGCATTTTGTAGATGTCCATGAGGAGCGGACAGACTGGTAAAGTTGGTGAATGAGAACGGGCTTAGGAGGGGATATTGATGTTGTATAGGGTGTGCAGTACGACGTCGTTGGAGGGTGTCAGTTGGTGATTTCCACAGGTGGGTTATCTCATGTGAGTAGGTTAGCGGTTGTGTGGTAGGCAAGTTTCTGTGAGGGATTATGGTGGCTATTCGGTAGGAGGAAGAATGTGTGAATGGTGCTAGAGAATTTGAGTATTTAGGGAATGCTAACAAGAGAATTCTGAAGAATTGGACGGCTTGGGTGAGCAAGATCATGTTAACAAAGGGGAAAGGATCTCAGCAGGGTCTAGAGTGGTGCAAGGAGTAGCTTTGGGCTAAGTGGGGGAGTCCCACCACCTGCAGTTGGGTTATAGGATTGTGTTTTCATGGGGTTGCGGATTGACGGTGTATTGGCAAGTTGTTTCAGCTAAGGGAAAGGACTAGAATTGTAATTGTGCATGGTATTTGATAAATATGTGTATAAGTTGGTCCTATTGGACCGGGGTTAGGTTTTTGGAGATTCAGAGTTTATGCTTAAGGCATGGGCGAGCTGTAGGGTAGTGACTCAGTCACGTGCTTCATTGAAAGGGTGTTCATGTGCTAGAAGAGCCTTGGAGTTTATTGTATTCGGGGCTAGTCAGAGTGGATGACTCTCAATAGCGGTCCTAGTAAATTCAAAAGTTAAGATGCGGCGTTTAAGGGTTTCAGGCAGCAGTATGATTAAGAGTTGAGCTTTTGCAGTATAATTTATGAGAAAAAGGAAGATGGTTGGGGTGTTCTATGATATGTTTCAGCGTGCATGATAGTAGTGGGAGAGTGAGAGAAGTAAACTCTGGATTTGTAGAAAGATTATCAGGATGGGTATATCGGTCGGAGATGTGAATGCGCACAAGGAGTGTATGAGACGGTTTGTGGGATTGAGGCAGCATGGTCTCGTGAATCAAGGCCACTAGGGATGAGTGAGGATTGAGTTTACTATGGGTTGAATGGGGTTACTATTATTTTTGAGGCAGTTAAGGATGAATAAAAGAAGATAGATTGATTAGCCATGGTTGAAATGTCACATTTACTGCAGTGATCAGTTTCGTCAGTGTAATTAAATTATGCATGTGGTTTGGTACGGTATGTGCGGGTCTTGTCGGCCGTCATAATAGATTTCATGTGGGAGCATTCGAGTGTTATGGCCTGTCAGGTGTAGGCGGATCCCGGAAGGTTTATGGTGATTTAGACCACTACTTAAGGATTTGCATGTTGGGTGATTGTGAGAATTCACTTGAGTGTTGTTATTGTTCTCTTGAATTGAGGTAAGTAAGAGGTTTCTATATGATGAGGTGTTTCCCCTATTAGTGGTTCAGAAGTTATGATGGAATTCTTGCGCTATTTCATATTGGCATGTTAGGTGCAGTAAACAGTGTGTAACTGGGAACAAGAATCGAGATTGCGGTTCGATGTTAACAAGGATGTCATGAGCTCGGATGAGCAAGAAAAAGTGATTTGAAAGTTCAGAGTAAGCTGGGTTTATCTTCAGTGTCACCTGAGATCGATATTCGGTGAAAGAGGCTTTGTACCCTGGTCATGGGTTCTTGATGTGTTTTGTGGCATTATTGTGGTCGGTGGTATGGATGTGTAGACTTGTTACCTCATGGAAGGTCGTGGCAGCGTGACCACAGGAAGATGGTATAAGTGTTACAGGTAGTCACCTGATTGATTGAAGATTTAGACCAAGTATAAGGAAGTGCAATATTGCTTGTTTGAGAATTTATGCCAGGAAGGCGTTTGGTCCAGCTGGTTGTGGATTGTGGGGTGTTGTCCCGGCTATGATGGTTGTTCTTGCATGTTATGAGAAGAAGTAGGATATTTTGGACCCAGGTAAGGCTATCAGCCTAGTTCATTGCGAGCATAATCGGCTTGAAGTGTATGAATGGATTTAAACAAGATTATGGGCTTCTTGCGAGTCAGATGTGTTCATTTCAGTATAGCGCTCCTCAAGGAGGGGTGTTGGAATATCATGTGGTTTTTTTCCGTCTTCGTCAAATTCATGTGATATTATGATTGTGCCGTGTGTGTTGTGAAACGGCTTGATAATTTCTTATGTGTTGAGGTCCCGCATAGTGATTATGTTATGTGAGCAGGATAGCTCTTATATATATATATATATATATATAAGAGC
>ML395847.1:0-38461 GCA_005239525.1 Nicotiana knightiana | reverse complement strand
ATATATATATATATATATATCGCACCTCAGTTGTGCTTGAGTTTTGTAGCATATGGCTTTATCGGTCTCCCCAAGATGGTATTATGCACTTAGCGTGCTTGTGACCGGTGTCGCGCCCCCCTTTTTCTTCCCTCGCCCCCCCCAAAAAAAAGGGGTTGGGTGAGAAAATCGGGTTCTTGACATTTCGGACAAACTCCTTTGGAAGGAAGAAGTTAAAGGAAGAGTCGCCACCTAACGAATTTTATGGTGCGTTAGGGCACCTTGAGTAGTTAACTCATGAACTAGTTTGCATTACCAGAGATTGGGTAAGGGCTTGAAGTTATCCCAATGGGAAGGTGTTAGGCACCCCTCAGGATCCACAACTGTGGGTCCCGGCCAAATGGTTTCGTGAATTCAAACAATAAGAAAATAACAAGCAAGGATCACATATGAGGGGATTTCAAACAAGTATTGGAGTTTTATTGAAAGTTTAAAAGAAATTAGAAGTAAACATTTGAGAAAATATCCTAGGTTTAAAGTAATACAGATCAAATCAATACAATACCCGGTAATCACTCCTCGAAGAGGGGCTACGCGTGGTATTAGCGCACCGGTCATCATAACATATTCTACCCTTCCCACCCCGTGAAGGTAATTAAAGCGTATGTTGGTCACGGATTCTATTGCGTGCTATTACCCACCCCTTCTTATCAGTCCTGGAGGAAGTTAGGACTACTATCTTAAAGGGTAGGTACTAGGCAGAACCCCTAGGTTTAAAGGACAAATTCTAAGCGACAAATAAAACATTTAGGATTGCAAGTATAGGGGGCACAAAGGAGCAGATATGAGGCTCATGAATTCCTCCACAAATTAATATAATTAGCACAACTCAAACACAAAGAGGTCTTTGAATTTCAGAACCTAAGGCAGGATGTCTAACTGAGAATACAATGGGGCAGTGTGATTACTGAGTTTCAGAAGAAATCTTTTTACCAGTTCTAGACTATGAATTCTGATATGTAATTAGCCAAACAATACAAAGAGACAGTTTTCCGAGTTTTAATAAACTTAATGCCTAAGGTTTACCTAGGCGGGTTTAACAAACTCCAGTTATCCTATTTAGACTTAATCGTGGTAAAGGAGTGAGTATTTAAACTAATGTGAGTGCAGTGTCCTACAAAACATGATATCTAAATGCATACAGGGTGTAGAATGATGCAAACCTACACATGCTTTTCTAAATGCACAAACGTTTTCAGAAGTCAGAATGTATTATTATTTTAGGGCGGAATTTACTTATTAACACATTTTTTGACTCGAAACAGGAAATACAGAAGCGTAGTTAAGTTGTTGAACCTAGCACATGATTTCTAATGCAAATATTGGCGATTAATGTTTTTAACCTAAAACAGGATTTCTAGACATGGTGATCGTGAAGATGCAGAGACAGTAACATTATAACAACCATTTTATAGTTATTTAACTACGAACATGATTTCTAAGTGAGGCATGAGTATGGCAAAGATGCTGAGATAGACGGGCCTAAAACATGTTCTCTAATACATGCATGGCGAGTATTCCTAAGCATGGTAGCTATTGCACACATATACAAAATAAATCCTATAGCATGGTTTCTACCCATAATTATACTAAGCATGCACAACCCCACCCATTTCACTATCCATCCCATAACCATTTTTACAATTAATCATTACAGACCAACCTTGCACAAATTACACAAAAATAAAAATAAGAAGTTACTATAGAGAGCCTAACAGTAGGCCCAAGTATCCAGATCCAAACATGCCATATGAAATGGCCCTTTGTAACCCCGGTGCGTCAAAGTTCCTAAGGATCTCAGAGGACCCCTGGCAGTGCTCACACCCAAGTACCCTAGCCAGGAATGAGTAAGTGCAGTGTGGAATGCCAGCCTTGTGTGTCAGAGTTCAATGGGTACTCAAATGGTCCCCAAGGCAGTGCTCACATGAAGGGGGCTGAACTTAGAACTAAGAGTAGTGAGATGTGCCTATAGTTTAGAAAATAGTTGAGTTTGAAAAGTAGCTTTTGAAATAATTCTTTTGAAAATAGTCTTCAGAGAACAACATGAGAGTTTGTTTTATGAAAACTGGTTTGAAGAAGAACGGAAACAGGACAATCAACAACCCAGAACATACATGGTTTAGCAAACACAAGCAGGGATAGGGGGACTGGGGGACAAATAAGTCACATAGTAGAAGCAGACTTGCACACAAATAGTCCTTAGGCTAGTGCTATATGGTTTAAAGAATCACAACCTAGTTATCACAAAGTGTTCATGCCAGGAATCTAGCAGCATTAGATTGAGGGGGTGTNAGTGTTGGGATTTAGGCAGATTCATGATGGAAACATATAAGGGAAAGCAATAGACATGTTAGATTAAAGGGAAAGGGGAATCACATAGACAAGTAGACGTGAGAAACATGTTGAGTTGGATGCTATAAACTTTAACTAGAATCATACCAGTTAGGAGTAAGAATAGAACAACAAGGTGAAGAGAAGTAGAGAAATAGGACAGTGGTATGCAGAGCAATAGAGCAACAATAAGTTATTCAGCCTTGGCTTTCAGCCGACTGAGTAGCCAGAAGAACAAGAGAGAATATGCAGCAAAGCAAGTGAGAGTTCTGAGCAATATGAGTGCTTTTTTTGTGTGTGTGTTCGTGTGTCTATTTCATTTTTTTGCTAAAGAGAGTAGGGTGTTATAATTCTGAAAACGAGTAAAGAGAATAAGGTAAGGAATAATTGGTCTAACATAATTATGGAAATAATAACCAATCAGTATCAATTAAAGGCATGGACTCCCTTTAATTAGGTTCAAACGTGCCAATTAGAGTTAAATCAGGGAAAGGAATCAACTAGAGTGATCTTACCATAAAGGGGGTAGTAAAAGCATGGAGTATGTAATAAAGACCAGGTTCATAACACATAATTAAGGAAAGTAAAACTGATAGCATATTCACAAAGCAAAGTACGAGTTTAATTCTGAAAATTAGTCGAGGAAATCTCGACTGTAATTGAAATCACAAGGAATCAGGCATAATCAAGGAAAGCATCACATAATCAAGGGAAACAATTTGAAAGTGCACGGGCATGACTATCTTATGACTCCGACTGATTGTCCTTACCCTACATGTGCATGATTTATTTGTTACTAAATTCATGGACATTGTTTTGACAGATATTTGGGGGAAGGTGAAGTAGTAATTGTTTTTATTCATTCCCAATACTTCCTTGGATTTCAGTGCCTTATATATAATTGTTGCTTCACTGCCTTTACATGCCTACCATTTTTATCGTATTCTGTTAAATTATATTGTTGGACTTTAGTGAGTGTCATGTCGACCTCTCATCACTACCTCTTCGAGGTTAGGCGGGATACTCGCTGGGTACATATATATTTATGTACTCATGCTACACTTCTGTACTTAATTGTACAGGTTCTGAGGCTGGTGCATCTGGTTGCCGGACAGGAGCTTGACTTGATATTTGACGAGCCTGACTTCACGGTGAGCTGCTTTTCTCCTTGCGATCTCTGGCAGCACCATGGGGTTTCTTTTGCTTATTTCCCGTCTATTTCCTTTAGATAGTGGGACTGTATATTATCTTTTGTATATTCTGTTAGTATACCCGTAGGACTTGTGACACTAGTTCCTGGCAGACAGGTGATAGTTATTATGGATTTCGGGTTTGTATATATATTGGCTCACGCCTCTTCTTGACTGCTTTTGATTAAATACTAGCTAATTATCCTTGTCGATTCATGTTTTAAGTTTTAAAAACTAAATATATATTGAAATGTTTAATTTGATAAAAGGAAATCCCTTAGTAAATTAAGTGTTGGCTTGCCTGACCCCGCCGTTGGGCGCCATCACGACCTAAGTTAGGATTTTGGGTCGTGACAACATGGTATCGGAGCACTAGGTTCACGTAGGTCTCACAAGTCACGGGCAAACCCAGTAGAGTCTTGCGGATCGGTACGGAGACGTCTGTATTTATCTTCAAGAGGCTATTGGATGTTAGGAAACCTCTCTTTGTTCTTACTCTATCGTGCAGTCGATGATTTACTAAATTCATTCTTCTATTCTCTCACAGATGGTGAGGACGCGTGCATCTGATGTTCTAGACCCGGGAAGGGCTGCTCCCCCCATTGTGCGAGGCCGTGATAGAGGCCGGGGGAGGGCACAGGCCCGAAGTAGGGGACGAGGGTGTCCCAGAGCTATTCCGGTTCCACCACCAGAGGACCCTATTATAGAGGAGCAGGATGAGGTGCCTCCAGCAGATCCTGCTCCAGTAGACTTCATGACGGCGCCAGGCTTCCAGGCAGTCATGGGCCGTATGATGAGATTTATGGACACCATGTCCCAGGCTGGTTTATTTCCAGCAGATCCTGCCACTTATCAGGCGGGAGGGGGAGTCCAGACCCCTACTACCCAGGCTGCAGGCCAGACAACAGTATTACATCATACCCCGGGTACACTGCCCATGGGTGGGGTCCAGCCTGTTGCAGCAGCACCTGAGCACAGACCAGCTGCGGACGGCGATCCGCAAAAGCTTTTAGATAGATGGACTCGATTGTACCCTCCAGTCTTTGGGGGTGAGCGAGGCGAGGATGACCAAGATTTTGTGGATAGGTGCACAGGGACTGACTGCACAACATGAGGATACTAGAGTCCCATGGAGTGGATTTCACTACCTTTCAGTTGGAGGGCCGAGCTCGTAGGTGGTGGCAGTCCTATATTCTCAGTAGGCCTGCAGATTCTCCTCCTGTCACTTGGGAGCAGTTCACGAAGATGTTTCTAGATAGATATATTCCACCCTCTCAGAGGGAAAAGCTACGGTATCAGTTTGAGCGGCTAGAGCAGGGACAAATGTCAGTGAAAGATTATGAGGCCAGATTTTGCAGAGTTGTCTCGCCATGCACTCATGATACTACCTAGTGATGTAGAGAGGGTGCAGAGATTTATGGCTGGGTTGCATCCAGGTATTAGGGCCACCATGGCCCGAGAGGTGGAGATGGGTACTCCTTATCAGCTCGTGGTAGAGATTGCTCGCAGGATCGAGGGGTATCAGTCGAGGAGCAGGGAGCAGGGGCAGCAGTACAAGAGGGCTAGATTCTCTGGAGATTTTAGAGGTGCCCCAGCTAGGGGCAGAGGTTAATTTAGTAGTGGTCAGCCCAGCAGGCCTTTATATTCAGCACCTCCACCACCTCCCCGAGGTGTTCCAGCGAGGCCTCATTTTAGCGCCATGCTAGAGCTCTCCTACCGTCCTCCAGCCATTCAGAGTTCACCCAGTGGTTATCCCAGTCATCCGAGATCCTTCGACCCCTACTTCAGTGCTATGCCAGAGGGACATCGCCCTCCCGCCATTCAGGGTTCTTCTTCGGGGCAACAAACTATGGTACCTGGGAGTTGTTACAAGTGTGGAGAGCCAGATCATATAAGGAGGCAATGTCCCAGGTTTCGAGGCGAGGCAGTATAGTAGGGTTATCATCCGATGGGTCCGGCACCAGCAGTCCGGCCACCTAGAGGTGGAGGACAGGTCGACAAGGGTCGTCCTAGAGGTGGAGGCCAGTCAAGGGGAGGCCAGGAAGCTCCTGTTCACTCTGGTGGAGCTCAGTCTTCCGGTACTCCATCCAGATTCTATGCCATTCCGGCCAGATCAGATGCAGTAGCCTCAGACGCCATGATCACAGGTACTATCTCAATATGTGGTAGACAGGCTTCAGTATTATTTGATCCAGGATCTACTTATTCATATGTTTTAGCATTATTTGCTCATTTTCTGTATGCTCCTCGCGAGTCCTTGGGTTCTCCTATATATGTGTCCACTCCTGTGGGCGATTCTGTGGTGGTAGACCAGATTTATTGGTCTTGTGTGATCACCTTCTATGGGCTCGAGACCAGAGCGGACCTTTTATTGCTCGACATGGTTGATTTTGAGATTATTCTAGGCATAGATTGGCTATCTCCTTATCATGCCGTGCTATATTCTCATGCCAAGACAGTTACTTTAGCCATGCCTGAGTCGCCTAGGCTGGAGTGGAGAGCTTCCTCAGTCAGTGCAGCCAGCCGAATTATTTCATTCATGCAGGCTCGGCATATGGTCGAGAAAGGTTGTCTGGCCTATTTTACTTATGTTCGGGTCACCGCCGCCGAGTCTCCGACGATTGATTCAGTGCCAGTGGTTTGAGAGTTTGCTGATGTATTTCCTTCAGACCTTCTAGGCATGCCTCCAGACCGTGATATTTATTTCTGCATTGATTTAGCTCTAGGCACCCAACCTATATCTATTCCTCCGTACCGTATGGCTCCGAAAGAGTTGAAGGAGTTGTAGGAGCAACTTGAGGAGTTGTTAGCTAAGGGGTTCATTAGACCGAGTGTATCACCTTGGGGTGCTCCAGTTCTATTCGTGAAGAAAAAGGATTGGTCCATGCAGATGTGTATTGATTACCGCCAGTCGAATAAGGTTACCATTAAGAACAAGTATCCTTTGCCGCACATCGATGATTTGTTTGACCAGTTGCAGGGTGCTCGTGTGTTTTCTAAGATTGATTTGAGATCGGGCTATCATCAGTTGAAGATTTGGGCTTCAAATGTTCCGAAGACTGCTTTTCGTACGAGATATGGCCATTATGAGTTCCTGATGATGTCCTTTGGCTTGACTAATGCCCCAGCAACATTCATGGACTTGATGAATAAGGTGTTCAGGCTGTATATTGATTCCTTTGTCATTGTCTTCGTAGATGACATCTTGATTTACTCACGTAGCCTGGGTGAGCACGAGCAGCATTTGAGAGTTGTGCTCCAGATCTTGCGAGAACAGAAGCTATATGCTAAGTTCTCCAAGTATGAGTTCTGGTTGGATTTCGTAGCATTCCTGGGGCATTTGGTATCTGGAGAGGGTATCAAGGTTGATCCTCAAAAGATCGAGGCAGTTCAGAGTTGGTCGCGTCCTACTTCAGCTATAGAGATCAGGAGCTTTTTGGGCCTAGCAGGCTATTATCGCCGATTTGTGGAAGGGTTCTCTTCTATTGCAGCCCCATTGACAGAACTCAGAAGAATGCCCCGTTTTGATAGTCTGACGAGTGTGAGGCGATCTTTTAGAAGCTCAAGACATCATTGACCTCAACACCAGTTCTAGTATTGCCTTTCGGTTCTGGGATGTATACAGTATATTGCGATGCTTCGCGTGTTGGCTTGGGGTGTGTATTGATGCAGGAAGGGAGAGTTATTGCTTATGCTTCGCGCCAGCTGAAGGTTCATGAGAAGAATTATCCTGTGCACGATTTGGAGTTGGCGGAGATTGTTCATGCTCTTAAGATTTGGAGGCACTACTTGTATGGAGTGTCCTGTGAGGTTTATACAAACCACCGTAGCTTGCAGCACTTGTTCAAGCAGAGGGATCTTAATTTGAGGCAGCACAGATGACTTGAGTTGTTGAAGGATTATGATATCACCATTCTTTATCATCCGGGCAAGGCGAATGTGGTAGCAGATACTTTGAGCAGGAAGGCGGAGAGTATGGGTAGCTTGGCTTATATTGCAGCAGAGGAGAGACCTCTAGCCTTGGACATTCAGTCCTTGGCCAATCGCCTGGTAAGATTAGACATTTCAGAGCCTCGTCGAGTTTTAGCACATGTGGCTTCTCAGTCTTTGTTATTGGGGAGATTAAGGCCCGACAGTTCTATGATCCGTGCCTAGCAGAGATTCGGGAGACAGTGGTTCAGGGTAGGGCCAAGGAGGTTACTATTGGCGAGGATGGTGTTCTGAGACTCCAGGGCCACTTATGTGTTCCTAATGTTGATAGCCTGGGGGAGAGGATTCTAGAGGAGGCACACAGTTCTCGGTATTCTGTTCATCCTGATGCTACGAAGATGTATCGTGATTTGAAGCAACATAACTGGTGGAGGTGGATGAAGAGGGACATCATGGAGTATGTGACTAGGTTTCTTAATTTCCAGTAGGTGAAGTATGAGCACCAGAGGCCAGGAGGCCTACTTCAGCAGATGCCCATTCCTGAGTGGAAATGGGAGCGCATCACTATGGACTTCGTGGTTGAGTTGCCTTGGACTTTGCGGAAGGTTGACACGGTTTGGGTCATTGTGGATAGATTGACCAAATCGGCACATTTCATTCCATTAACTACTACTTTTACTTCTGAGAGGTTAGCCCAGATCTACATTTGGGAGATAGTCCGATTGCACGGTGTGCTGGTGTCCATTATATCATATCGAGGTCCTCAGTTCACCTTGCATTTTTGGAGAGCATTGCATAGTGAGATGGGCACCCAGATAGATCTCAACACAATATTTCACCCTCAGACTGACGGCCAGTCGGAGCATACAGTTCAGATATTAGAGGACATGCTCAGGGCATGCGTGATTGACTTCGGGGGTCAGTGGGACCAATTCTTGCCTTTGGCCGAGTTTGCTTACAATAATAGTTACCAGTCCAACATCGAGATGGCCCCATTTGAGGCTTTGTATGGTCGGCGATGTCATTCCCCTATCGGGTGGTTTGAGCCTAGTGAGGCTAAGTTATATGGTACCTACCTTGGTGAGGGATGCTTTGGAGAGGGTGAAGTTGATTCAGGAGAGGCTCCGCACAACACAGTCCAGACAGAAGAGTTACGCAGATCAGAGGGCGCGTGATGTATCATTTATGGAGGAGACAAGGTTCTGTTGAAAGTCTCGCCTATGAAGGGTATTATGAGGTTTGGAAAGAAGGGAAAGCTAAGCCCGAGGTTTATAGGTCCTTTCGAGGTGTTGAGGCGAGTTGGGGAGGTTGCTTATGAGCTGGCCTTACCTCCCAGTTTATCAGGAGTTCATCCAGTATTTTCATGTATCCATGCTACGGAGGTACCACACCCTCACGTGGTTGATTTCAGCACTATTCAGTTGGATGAGAGGTTGGGCTACAAGGATGAGCCAGTTGCTATTATTGATATACATGATCTCCAGTTGAGGTCTAAGAGAGTTTCTGCTGTGAAGGTCCAGTGGAAGGGCCAACCAGTCGAGGAGGAAACCTGGGAGTCCGAGGAGGACATGCAGAGAAGATATCCACACTTATTCAACACTTCAGGTATGATTCTAGACCCGTTCGAGGACGAACATTTGTTTAAGAGGTGAAGAATGTAACGACCCGACCGGTCGTTTTGCGTTATCGGACCCCGTTCCCCAAAATGAAACTTCCCATAGCGGCTTTTTATTACTTATGACTTGGGGGGACTAGTGGTTCGGGATTCGGAAGTGTTTATAGTGCTATAGGAACACTTGGTTCCTTAAGGTTGGCCTGTAAGGACAAGTTTGACTTCGGTCAACATTTTTAGTAAACGACCTCGGAATCGAGTTTTGACAGTTCCGGTAGCTTCGTATGATGATTTCGGACTTGGGCGTTTGTTCGGAATGGGTTTTGGATGACCCGGAAGCGTTTTGGCGCCCATTATTGAAATAAGAGTTCCTTAGGTTCCTATTGTGATTTGGGACGTGTTTTTGAGTTATCGAGCTCCGGACGGAATTCCGAGACTTGGAATAGTTCCGTTATATCATTTATGACTTGCCTGCAAAATTTGGTGTCATTCTGAGTAGTATATGTTGGTTCGGCGCGTTGTTAGCAAAGTCAAGAAAACTTAAAGTTCCTATGTTTGGTTCTAGGGGTTTTGAGGTGTGATTTTGTGTTTTAGCATTGTTTTGGGTGTTCCGAAGGCTCGAGTGAGTCCGTATTATGATTTGGGACTTGTTGGTATATTTGGACGGGGGCTCGGGTGGGCCCAGGTGCCTCCCGGACACCACACGAGGCCAAAAACATGCTTAAATAGCTGCTGGTGCACCTGTTCTGGTGTGACCGCAGTTGCGGTTCACCAGTTGCGGTTGCCCAACGCAGATGCGGGACCGCTCTTGCGGCCCATCCTCATAGACCTCTCAGCGGGCAGCCCATCTCTCGCAGGTGCGGACACAGATCCGTAGGAGCGGAGTCGCAGGTGCGGTCTCCTCTCCGCAGGTGCAAGCCGAGGCCTTCTCGTCCTTTTCCGCAGGTGCGAGCCTTTGCTCGTAGGTGCAAAACTGCAGGTGCGGTCCTTGAGCCGCAGGTGCGGAACCACTGTCAGGCAGTGTGTTTCTTTAAAATTCGGGATTCTTCATTTTCTTCCTCCATTAGAAGACTTGAGAGCTTCGAAAAAGGGCTCCACCACCCAACCACTGAAAGGTAAGTAAATTCTATCCTAAAGTTGGTTAATGCATGCATTCTTAGTAGGATTTAGCTACTTAATTAGTGGAAAATTTAGGAATTTGGGTAGTAACCTAAGGCCTTCGAGAATTTTGAAAAATTACCCGTGAAATGGCCAAGAAATCATACAAGAATCGTATATTAATGATCCTTAGGCTACGGGTGAGTGTTTCCTTCGAGAATTTTTTGAATCCGAGCATGCGGGCCCGGGGTTGGATTTTGGGATTTCTTCAAGAATCGTGAATTTGACTAAATAATAGGAGAATTCCATGCTTTGAATATAAATTGATATATTTGTATAACATTTGGCTAGTTTCGAGTCCGTGGGTGTCGAGTTCAGAGTTTCGGACGCATTCTCACCCAGGGAGTAGGTGTGACGCGAGGTGAGTCTCCTTTCTAACCTTGTAAGGGGGAACTGTCCCCCTAGGTGATTTAAATGCTATATGTGATAATTGTGGGGGTTACGTACGTACAAAGTGACGAGAATCCGTACGTAGCGGCTATTACTATTATGTCCGGGTAGTTAGGCCCACATCATGCCTTGTGTTTTACTTGATAGGAACTATATGGTTAATACATTAGATGTTACATGCGTCTTATTTCACTGAAGTTATGGAATTTGAGGAAACATGTAAGGAATTGTTCACTGAAAAGTAATTTTAAAAAAAGGAATAATGTGTGTGCATGTGACCGCTTCGCAATTTACATTCCGTGAGCGGAGTGTGATTTTCCCCACACTTAGGGGAATGGGCCGTACGCCACAGCGGATTGAAAGGTGCACTTTTTTGTTTGGGCCGTTCGATCCTCCGCAGTGCATAGAGACGATTACTTTAGGGCAAAAATGCACTTTTGGTTCGGGCCGTACGATCCTCGGTAGTGCATAGATGTGATTACTTTATGGAAAGGTGCACTTACGGTTCAGGCCGTTCGACCCTCGACAGGGCACGGGCATGACTATCTTATGACTCCGGCTGGTTGTCCTTATCCTACATGCGCATGATTTATTTGTTACTAAATTCATGGACATTGATTTGACAGATATTTGGGGAAAGGTGAAGTAGTAATGGTTTTTATTCATTCCCAGTACTTCCTTGGATTTCAGTGCCTTATATATAATTGTTGCTTCACTGCATTTACATGCCTACCATTTCATTCGTATTCTGTTAAATTATATTGTTGGACCTTAGTGAGTGTCATGTCGACCTCTCGTCACTACCTCTTCGAGGTTAGGCGGGATACTCACTGGGTACATATATCTATGTACTCATGCTATGCTTATGTACTTAATTGTACAGGTTCTGAGGCTGGTGCATTTGGTTGTCGGACCGGAGCTTGACTTGATATTAGACGGGTCTGACTTCACGGTGAGCTGCTTTTCTCCTAGCGATCTCCGGTAGCACCATGGGGTTTCTCCATGTATATTCTGTTAGTATGCCGGTAGGACTTGTGACACCAGTTCCTGACACACACGTGATAGTTATTATGGATTTCAGGTTTGTATATATATTGGCTCACACCTCTTCATGACTGCTTTTGATTAAAAACTGGCTATTTATCATTGTCGATTCATGTTTTAAGTTTTAAAAACTGAGTATATATTGAAATGTTTAATTTGATAAAAGGAAATCCCTTAGTAAATTGAGTGTTGGCTTGCCTGACCCTGCCGTTGGGCACCATCACGACCTAAGTTAGGATTTTGGGTCGTGACACGATGACTTGGTGGTGAAATGATAGTCACGCGAGACTCAAAATCTCGTGCTAAATAGCGTGGAGGTTCGAGTTCTCTTCAAGGAATAATATTGAGAATGCTCATTCTCAATAAGAGAGCTCCGATCGAATTGGTATTGATATAACGATTCGATCTGAGCTCTTGGAATTAGAAACGGTAGCGGATCGCGAAATCTTGGTGATCTTCTCTATCTAATGAAATGGGTCGTCCGCTTTAAAATCGTCCGCCCTACACCCACCCCCCGAGTATATGCTTCAACAAGAATAACACAATGGTCGATTAGAAACCTATGGTAAAATGTCCGCCCGTAACCTAGCAGATAAAGAACATTACATAGTCCAGGGATTGGCGACCTACCCATTCAGTTACTGGACGTTCCCAAAATGGGGACTATCGGGTAAATTCAATATAATAGACGCATGTTAGCATTCCATCCTTCCTTCTCCTTTAGGGCCTATCCGAAAGAGAATCTAGTACTTCTTGGTCATGAATATCTGAACTGGTTGTTTGCTGTTCAAGAATTCTTATTTAGGCAGTTCACCATCAATACTTAGTGTTTTGATCTAAGATTAAAATTCTTCCGTCTTTCAACAGTAACATATTCTTCTATGGAGATAAGGTCCAAAATATGGAAGAAACAAGCGTTTGCACGACTGTACCACCCAGTCAATTTTGTTCCACTTAATCCATCTTTCATGGACACATATCTTTCCGGCTAAGGAACGAGAAATATTTATCCTGTTACATGAATCCAATTTTCATTTCATCCGGAAAAAGCCATCTTTTTCTCAACAATGTCTTTGTCATTTGATTCAATAGTGTTCCGTTCGATAGGAACATATTTGATAAATACTTATAACTCTAGGATAGAGCATTAGAATGGAAAGATCCATTAGATAATGATTTGTTGGTTCTAAGCCATCTCTGACGATTAATCAACAATTCGAAGTGATTTTCTTGATAAACCAACATTTATATATAGATGTAGGAGGATATGTTTGGAAAGTAAGAAGCCCTTTTGACATCTCTTCATCTGCAAATAATTCTCGATGTGAAAACACAGAGCCAGGGGGCTGATCTTTTAATAGGAAAAAGAGTGGATCTGCAGGGTCCCAAATGAATTGGTTTATTTGAAAAAGGCCTTGTTCTTTGGAAGAGCTATCTTGTGTCTTGTACTGCATGGTTCCACTCCACGACACCATATTCTAGGAGCCCAAACTATGTGATTGAATAAATCCTCCTACGGGTCTAGGGCTCCTTCTCCCTCCCCTTCTTCAAACTCTGATTCTTATTTTTCATAGAACAAGAGCCGTTTTGCATCATATCTAAGGGATTCCTCGATTCGGCCCGAAGAAGCAATGTCACTCGATCATTATCAAACTGACTGCAATCTTTTTCTATCTGTGAAGATCCCACCAGAGCGCCTTCTACTTCTAATAGGACATGAACTAGATTAGAATAATTCCCAACGAGTCCATAAGAAGTGATCCCATTTTTTTCATCGGGTCCTGATAAAGACCAAAGATCTTGAGCGACGATTCGGCAGAACTCAAAAGATAAAGAAGTATCGTTAATTTCTTCATGCCCCTTCCAAGCTCGAAGTACCATTTGTACAAATTAGAATCCCCTTCGTTACATGATTTCTTCTTCATATAGATACATCCCTTCCTTAGATGATAGAAAAGGATCCGATGATCCTGAACCCATCTTACTTGGGATCGCAAATCCCAAGTTTGTCTATGAAGAGCGAATCTAATCGTATTAGTGTCTATAATTGATTTCTTCTATGTAATACTAATCGATATGACTTCATTGGTAAGTGCTACAAGATTTCGTGCATTGGAACCCATGGTTATGGACCCGAATCCATTAGTATGAAACATTTTCTTTTCCAAGTAAAATCCCCTAGTATATGAAAGAGTGAAAAGGTGCTTTTGTTATTGTGGAAGAAGAAGCCTTCGTATTTTAATGCACATATTTAATATATTCAGAGCTATTAGAGCGGGATCCACTTTTTGTGGAATATGAGTCGAAGCAATAACAAGAATATTTCTAGTAGAACATCTTTCACAATCCCCGGAGAGATGGTTCACTAATAAAGCGAGGGCTAAGTCATTCGAATCATTCACATCCAGATCATGAATGTTTGGAATCAATATTGACATTGCTTTTGCTAATTCGAATTGAAGGGTGCAGTCTATTTCCGGTGTCATATTGTCACGACCCGTGCATTCCGTGAGATTAGCCTCGTTTCTTCCGTTTCTGCTTTAGCCTATTTATGTTGTTAGGGTCGGTCGGTTCGGGTTCGGAGTGGTCGTGATGAGAATTGAGACACTTAGTCTCTTAAATTAACTTAATAGTTGAAAAAGTCAACTGGGAGCTGAATTATTGGTAAACGACCTCGGAATGCAGATTTTATGGCTCGGATAGCTTCGTTAGGGGATTTGGAACTTAGGAGTGTGTTCGGAATGAAGTTTTGATGTCCGGTGTAGAATTAGGCTTGAATTGGCAAAAGTTAGTTTTTGGCGATTTCCGATCGACAGTGGAAAATAGGCTATCAGGGTCGAAAGTTGGAGCAGGTTCGTAATGTCATTTTGGATTTGTGTGCAAAATTTCAGGTAAATCGGATGTGTTTTGGTTGGTTTCGGCATCATTGGCGAAATTTAGAAGTTTTATAGTTCATAGGCTTGAATTTGATGTAATTTTGGTGTTTTCGTGTTGTTTTTGGTGTTTCAAAGCCTCGACTAAGTTTGAATGATGTTATGGGGTGTGTTGGTAGGATTGGTTGAGGTCCGGGGGCCTCGAGTGTATTTCGGATGCTCAAACGTGCACTTTTTGGCCTTAAGAAGTCTGTTGTTTTCTGGTGTTTTAGCAGCAGTGATTTCTTCACTACTATCGCGTGGATTCATCCGCGATCGCGTAAAGTAAAAGAGTGGGGTAGGAATTTTGTTCTATGCGATCGCATGGTTAGGTTTGCAATTGCATATGTTGGTCAGGTAAAGCAGAGCGACCACAGGCTTTGGTGCGATCGCGTAGAGGTTCTGAGGCGCGTGTGTGGGATGGAGAGTTGTTCTATGCGATCGCGTGTGTTGGTATGCAATCGCAGCGAGTGGGATGGCTTGTGCATCGTGATCGCGTAGGTTGAGTCACGATCGCACTGAAGGGATTATAAGTGCTGGACAGAATGTTTTAAAGGCCTTATTTGCGAGATTTGCTCATTTTTCCTCCATTATTGAACGAGTTGAGAGCTATTTGAGAGGGTTTGAAGAAGAAATCAAAGGGGCTCTCTTGGAGGTAAGGTTTCCAAATTCATAACTCGTTTCTATATTGTTTCCTAGTAATTAAACCGGAAAATTGTTGAAATTAAACCCCAAATTTGGGAAAGTTAAGTGCATGGAATTGGGATTTTCTTTTGAGGAATTGAGTGGGCAATTGTGGTCCGATTTTAGTATTCTTGGTATGCATATAATCGTGGCAGGATGATGATTATAGTGATGTAAATTTTATCTAATTCCGAGACGTTGGCTCGGGGATCAGGTTTGGCCGAATTTCGAGAATAAATTGATAGTTTTTGATTGGGTATTGTTCCCTTAGCGTATATTGATTATGTTAAACTGGTTTTGGTTAGATTCAGAAGAATCGGGAGCCAATTTGAGGGGAAAGAGCATCGCGGATTAGTATTGTTGCCCGAAAGAGGTAAGTAATGGCTATAAATCTTGTCCTGAGGGTATGAAACCCCGGACTCCATATTTCTCACTGTTTTTAGAATGGGGCACATGTCGGATGACGAGTATGTGGCACACACTAATTTTTGGATTGGACTTGGTCCTCTCCGTGAAAACTATTGAATTGCATATTTTACTCTAAATCATACGTTAAATTGTGTTCTAAAGACTATAGCTATATTTGGGTTATAACCCATGTTTGGGGCCTCGTGCCGACTTGTTTGGACCCCTTGGAGACTTTTTACTGCTATTTCCTCACTGTTGATTTATGATTTAAACTCAGTCATATTGTGCTTAACTGTTTTCGAAACTCAGCCTTGTTTACACTATTTTAAGATATAAAATGATGTTTTGGGTTGAGTACCCCGTTTTACTGATACGCCCGAGGGGCATTTGAGGGGTTCTGACTAAGTGAGGCCGAGGGCCTGATTGTGCGGATTTGATACACCACGAGGTGGCTTGATATTAGCGCTTGGGCTGATGGAGCCCCTCCGGAGTCCGTACACACCCCCAGTGAGCGCAGGTACCTACTGAGTGCGAGTGCAGAGTGCCGAGTGATGAGTGATTGGGAGGTTTGAGTGACAGTGAGGTGGCCTGAGGGGCTGATATTTAGTGGCTGTGAGGTGCTGAGTGATGTTCTGCCCGAGGGGCGATTTATGATTCATGTTTTGCCCGAGGGGCTACTTATGATTTATTTCATTTTACACTAAATCCTTCGATTATTTTTATTTCTGAAATTGTTAGAAAACACACTTTTCAAAGGATTTTTCTGAAGTTTGTTTTAAGTCATAATGATTTCATAAATCTATGTATATAATGTAGGAAAGAAAGACTGTGCATATTGTGAACTGATGATATTGATTTTTATGTGTTTCTTGCCACTTAGACTTGTTCATGGCCGATTTAAATAACCTAAGGGTCGATGAGCTCGAGTCGAAACCTGACTCGAAGACTGAGCCCTAAACGGTTAACTAAAAAAGCGCCTAAGGGCCAATGCATAAAAGCCCACGTCGCCAGCCACATCAAAGGTCGTACCGACTTGATGCATAAGAGCCAGCCTAAAGAGCCTCAGGGACGATTTAAATAACCTAAGGGTCGATGAGCTCGAGTCGAAGCCCGACTCGAGGATTGAGCCCTAATCAGTTAACTAAAAAACACCTAAGGGCCAATGCGTAAGAGCCTAAGCCATCCATATCAAAGGTCGTAGCGACCCAACGCGTAAGAGCCTACATGCTAGTCTAAAAAGCCTCAGGGCCAATTTATAACCCCAAGGATTTCATTTCTAAGTCCCATTTATCAGACCAATCATCGACAGACATCAGAGCCTATTCCAAGAAACCAGACAAGAAACAAATAATAACGAAAGATATTTTATATATGATAGAGGTTCGCAAAGCATATTTTCAAAGCTTAAAGTCGGAGCCCTTGGGCCCCACCATGGTTTTTAGCTTCCCATCGGGCCTTGGCCAGGTCGCTCCATACGCGCTCGGCATACGGGGAAGTAGAATCAAGCTAGCGAACCCAGCTCGAGAGATCCTTAACCGCATCGGGATACCACGCAACAACTGCATCGTCAAAGGGAATTAGTTCAAGGGAAAATTGGCACGAAGTAAAATTAAAATATTCACTTACAATTTGTATTCCATTCCTCGGGGAACGACATCCCTTCGAATGGAATAAAATTCGAGGTCCTAACTCGAACAAAGCGGCTCATCCACCCCCTGTCCTTGCCTTCATCGGTGCAAGAAAAGAAAACCTTTGAGGCCCGACGTGGAATTTTAATTAGACCACCCCGATAAAGTCAGGGACTTTACATTCTAATCAGGTAGTCTAGGGTGAAAGGCATCCCCTCGACCTTATTTGCAATATGCCTAATCATGTAAACAGTACGCCAAAATGATGGGTGAATCTGGCCGAGCGTAACTTGATACGCTTGCAGAAATCGAGAACGACGGGGTCTATCAACGGCGAAGACAGCCCTACCGGGCCTAGGGTAAATGGATAGGTGTATACACCGAGGAAGCTGATTTTATGTGTTGTTATGTCTTCCTCCCAAGAGGGAATCTCCACTTGCACCGCATCACCCCAGCGACAGTCGGCCTTCACTTTCTCAATGTTTGTTATTAGACTAACATATTGGGAAACAGGTTCGCACCGCCCCGGCTTCAAGGAAGGTTTATCGACCTTAAAATCAGAGGTCGTTTCGCAGGATCCGGGATGCACTCCTCCATATTTGGGGGAACAATTGCCTTACCCGTAGAAGAATGTTAATATGAGGAGGATTTATCATCTCGTGGAATAGTTTTGGAGGCCTTCGTCATTCCTGCCGAAAGGTTTCGAAGGAAACGAGAGGGAGCAGGTCAGAAAAGAGATACAAGAAAGAAGATGAGAGCTCTTTTTAGAAAAAGTTAGAAGAAGTAGTGAAAGAAGAGGGGCAGGAGAAGGAATATTTATAGGGGCCAACCGTGCGCGTTAAGGAAAGCCAAAAGGAAGCCAACCAATGTAATAAATTTGAATATTTTCAAAGACTGTGAGAATTTGGCTTTTTGAAGCATCTCTCCAATCATGTCAGTCGCTTATGCGGCATGACTGACAGAATAATGAAGGCATTGAAAAGTTGGTGAATTCAAATCGTTTCTTGCCTTTCATTCGAAGAAACGCGGGGACTATCTGTATAAGGTAAAACCGGGGAAGTCCGATTTTAAGGCTGCTACAGCATTCCAAGCCTCGACCTCGACTGTATCAGAGCGGAATCTGAAGTTCAACCCCGAGGTGCACTCCTCGAGGAAGCATTCCGAGGGATCGATACACCTCGAGACAGGGCAAAAATCGAAGACCATTATGGAAAGGCGGGAAATTCCCAAAAGGCACGTGGTTAAAGCTGACCAAGTACGCAAAAAAGTACTAACCCATACCGTGGCATTAAATGGTTGTACCAGCCATCTCTCTTTTGTAATAATTACACATGTACTATGTTAGGATTCCCCCACATATATAAAGGGGACCCTTGTCACTTTGTAAGATATATGATATTCAATACAAGAACAAGAAATGCTCTACTCTCTAATTCAAACATTCTCTACAATTGTTTCACTGATTTATTGCCTTTCATTTATTGTTTTCATTAGTTGTTCTTCATTTATTACTCGTTATTAATCACAAATAGGCCATATTTAAGGCCTTCAATACTGCTATATCATTCTCGACAGCCCCTTGTCAAGCTCTTAAGCTCGACCCCGAGGCCCATTCCGACCAAGCTCGAGACCCCGTCTCTCCGCTGCTCGGTTTGCATAATCTCATTACCCTTCACTCTTATTTTATTTTTTCACTTCTCACCTAGCATGTATTGCCTAAAAAACTGGTATTAAAATAGATCATGTATTTTTAGAACCACAAAATCAAATATAATTGTAATTACCATTTCCAAAGAAAACAAGAACTTTTACCTCGCAAATGTGAGGTTACGCAGCCAAGGATCCAGCTCACAAATGCGAACTCTTATTCGCAAAAGCTAGGCTCGTATTTACGAGTCAGACTCATAAATGTGAGATCTGCATCAGACACACGAAATAGGAGATGCACCAGTAGTCCTCAAACCATACAAACTCATCTGATACACACCAAGAGCTCACTCGAACCCATAAGGTTCCAAACCTGACATGCACACAAGTGTAATAACATCAAATAAACATGCTCGCTACCTCAAATCATCAGAATAATATCAAATAACAAGAATAAATCATCAAAACTCATGATTTTCAATTTGAAAGTTCATTTTCACAAATTTTCACATAATGCGCAGAAATGCGCTTGCATCGCCCCGGGCCCCAACCAAAAGTGCGTACAAGTCAAAAAATATCATACAACCTACCGGAATTATTAAAACACCGATTCGATATCGTTTACCAAGAATATTGATCATGATCAACTCAAGTTCCATTTTAAGCCAAAATTTACTTTTTCTTCAAATATTTATGTAAAATCTTTTCGAAAAAAAGACACGGACCACGCACGCAAATCAAGAAACATCAAATGGAGTTAATGGAGGTATTCGAACACGGATATGAAGGCTAGTGCTCAAAATGACCTATCGGGCCATCACATTTTCCACCGCTAAAAGAAACATTCATCCTCGAACAGACATAGAAAAGTACTTAGACTTGTAAAAATGTAGGGGTAAATACATCGCATATCGGACTCAGACTCCCTGTAGTGTTCTCAATTGGATGACCCATACATTGCACTTTCACAGAAGGTAAAATCTTGTATCTGAACTTGCGAACCTGTCGGATTTTAATCAAGCTTCGTCGTGTTGAAGTCCAAAACATGTGAGTTGTCATCATGGTACTTCCGAAGCATGGAAACATGAAATACAGGATGTAACCCTACTAGGGTAGGAGGCAATGCAAGTCTATAAGAAACCTCCCTTACTCTCTTCAAGATCTCAAAGGGGCCAATAAACCTCGGGCTCAACTTTCCCTTCGTCCCAAACCGCATCACGTCCTTCATAGGCGTTACTCAGAGAAGAACCTTCTCATCCACCATATAAGCTACAACTCGAACCTTACAATCTGCATAACTCTTCTGCCTGGACTGAGTTGTACGATGTCATTCATGCATCACCTTAACCTTTTCCATAGCACCACGGAGCAAATTAGTGCCTAACAACCTAGCCTCTATGGGCTCAAACCAACCAATCAGCGAACGACATCGCCTCCGATATAAGGCCTTCGTACGACGCCTTCTGAATACTCAAATGGTAAATATTGTGGTAGGCAAACTCTGCTAAAGGTAAGATCTAGTCCCATGAACCTCCGAAATCCTTAAGCGCATAACATGGTCCAAAGATCTGAATAGTGTCGTATTTGTATTGGTAAAAAAGAGCTTCACACGTGTAATAAATCTTGATGACTCAGCAGTCTACGTGGAGCAATGAAGATACGACAGCTTGACGAGACTCTATGTAGAGGTATGAGGCAAAGAGGCATGGAAAATCATACCCACGGGTTAATTAGCTACGGAAGTCTCAACCTGATTGAGAAGATGAAGAGACACGGTCAAAACGTATCCGGTCAGAATAAAGGGCAGATTCAGAAATCTTAAATTAGTGATCCACATGTTACACACAACAGTTATGGTTGATCATTGTAATGTTACATTAATATCATAATTAGTCATTAATGCTCAATCACTGAAAAGGGTAGACGTTACATTAGGAGATTCCCTATATAAGGGAGTAAAATATAACTTGTAAAGGGACACATTCAAACTACTATTGCAATACACTTACTTTTTGTGCATCTTACTACTTTCCATTTACAAGTTTACTTACAATTATTAGCTTATTTTTGGTTATCAGAAAACCGTGTTCTTCTTAAAATAACTTTGGGCAAAGAATCCAATTCTTTGGTTAAACAAATTGGTTCCGTTACCAGGAATCTGATAATCTTTGTTTGCTTTTCAAGCGATATCCTTTAAACTATGTCGAACTCCAACTCCAACAACCAGCAAAGGAATGGAACCCCATTACCATCACCTTCAGGAACCTCACGTGGTTCAAGGGAACAATCCTCAAAAAGATCCAACAACAACAACGATAATAATGATCAAACGGTATAACAAGATCGGGTAAAGCAAATGATTGCAGAGTATGTGAGATGCTTTGCAAGAATTTGCGAGGGGATTAACAGCAGCGTCACCTGCACCACTGACACCACCTCCCAATAATACCATCACCATGGAAAATCCTCAATCTGGGTTGGCAAACTTAGGAATGGGAGATACTCCTAATGAATCTGTCGAAGCGAGACCGGGTATGTCTAATAACTCTGAATTACAAACTTTATAACTAACTTTGCAGAAACAAGTGAAGGAACAAAACGATCTAATCGAACAAATTCTTGGAGTACCACCTGTTATTAAAGGCATTGACATTGAAAGATATTCTCAACAACCTTGGAAGCCAAGCGCAACACCCGTACCTATTCCAAAGAAGTGTAAAATGGCTGACGTACCTAAGTATGATGGGACAACCGACTACGCGACCATGTGACTGCTTTTACCACCGGAGTGAAGGGCAATGACTTAACAAAACAAGAAATTGTGTCGGTCCTAGTTAAAAAGTTTGAAGAAACACTTACCAAAGGGGCGCTAACCTGGTATTCTCTTCTCCCTGAAAGCTCTATTGATTCTTTTGTTGAGCTTGCAGATTCTTTAATAAAGGCATACTCCGGTGCGCACCAAGTCGAGAAAAGGATGGAGGACATCTTTAAAATAAAACAAGGAGACATGGAACTACTTCGTGAATTTGTAGACAGGGTTCAACGAGAAAGAATGCACCTACCAAGGGTGCCTGATAATCCGGGTCTATGGACCCGATTTACCAATGGATCTTCCAATATAAAAGATGTCGGCTTAGGCATAGTCTTAATATCACTCGCAGGCGAAAAGACACGACAGGCCATCAAATGTTATCCTATAACTAACAATGAAGCAGAGTACGACGCTGTTATTGCAGGATTAGAACTCGCACGAGAGCTTTCAATCGAGCAAATCGTAATCAAATGCGACTCCCAACTGGTAGTAAATCAGATGCAGGGAACTTACATCGCTCGAGAAACTCAGATGCAACAATATCTGGAAAAGGAACGAGAGCTCGTGAGACAATTCAAAACATGGAAGGTAGTACAAATACCCAAAGAGGAAAATTCAGAAGCAGATGCATTAGCTAACCTCGCAGCAGTCGTGGAAGTAACAAACACACACAATGCAATTGTCTTTCATGTATTCTATTCAGCGATCGACCAGGGTAGAAATGAGGTAACTTTCAACAGTTTAACCTGGGATTGGAGAAACAAATTCCTAATTTTGTTGCAGAATGGCACCGTACCCGAAGACAAGAAAATAACTCAAGCACTTCGCCGCAAAGCTGCACAGTACTGCCTCATTCACAACTCATTATAACGCAAGATGTTCGGAGGGCCCCTGGAAAAATGCCTCGAACCTAACCAAACAAAGTTTGTGATGAAAGAAGTCCATGAAGGACATTGTGGAAATCACTCAGGGGCGATATCCTTACTGAAAACCCTAATCAGAGCTGGATACTATTGGCTTAAGATGGAAGAAAAGTCCGAGAACTTCGTATCCAAATGCGACAGGTGCCAAAGGTTTGCCAATAACATGCATCAACCAACGGATTTATTGCATCCAATAATATCCCCATGGCCTTTCATGAATGGGTTAGAGACATAGTGGGACCTCTTCCCATAGCTAAAGGATAGGTACAGTTTTTGCTCGTGCTAACCGACTATTTTACCAAATGGGTAGAGGCAGAAGCGTTCAAATAGGTTCGAGAAAAGGAAGTTAAAAGTTTCTTATGGTGAAACATAATATGCCGCTTTGGTATACCAAAGGAGATCGTATGTGATAATGACTCACAATTCATAGGCTCGCAAATCACAGAATTCTTCGAAAGCTGGAAAATTAAACAGATCACTTCAACGCCATACCATCCCGTGGTTAATGGTCAGGCTGACTCAACTAATAAAGTCATCATCAACAATCTAAAGAAGCGGCTAGATAGAGTCAAAGGAAACTGGTCTGATGAGTTACCAGCGGTACTATGGGCATACAAAACAACTTCAAAAATAGCCACAGGAGAAACTCCATTCGCACTTGTCTATGGCTCAGAAGCCTTAATACCTGTGGAGATTGGCGAACCAAGCATAAGGTTTAAAACAGCCACGGAGGAAGCAAACGACGACGAATTGAGGACCAATCTGGACCTGCTCAAACCACGGAGAGAAGCAGCACTAATACAGATGGCAGCTCAAAAACAAATCATAGAGCGTTATTACAACCGTAAAGCTCATCTCAGGTACTTCAAGATTGGGGACTTCGTCCTCAAAAAAGTCTTTCAACCAACGAAAGAAGCAGGCGCAGGAAAGCCAAGACCAAATTGGGAAGGACCCTACAAAGTCCGAGGCATAGCTGGGAAGGGCGCCTACGAGCGGGAAGCTATGGATGACAGAATCCTACCATTAAGTTGGAATTTCATCCACTTGAAGAAGTACTACTTCTAAGGAAAAGAAGTTGATACCCCCGGTCAGGTATCACACGTTCGATTTTATTTTGAACATTTAAAATTTTAGTAACCTTTATAGATGATAGGCATAAAGCTAACCCATCACCAGATGATGATATTAGACCTGCAAAGACGCGAGGAAGTAACTAAATTCCCGGTCTAGGGTTACACTTTCTGATGGACGTTTTAAAGGGTTAAGCATTCATCATCTAAAAACTATACACCTTCGAGTCCCGTATCTTTTTCCTTTTCAGGAAAAGCACCATAAGGAAGGAATAGTCATGTGCTCGAGATTTCATTCTTCAAAGCTCAAACACTTGGGGGACTATACAGTATGGAAGGCAAAGACGGAGCAAAAAAAGAATATCAAAAAAGTCAATGCTCGAAGCCTGAAGATCCATCTACCCAACAAGTAAAGTGATACGAGGAAAATCAAAAGAGCCAAAGACTCAAACACAAAGCCTAATCCAAAAAACCTTCGAATATGTTCAGGATAAATGTAAAGACCCATAAAATTTCTATGTCTAAAATAATGCCCGAATAGGTCCTTGTGCTATTATAACTGTAGAAATTCTTAAAACGGTCCTATTTTGAGTAAAAAATATCCCAGAACTTGAAAGATTAAATTTTCCAGAAATTGCGCATTATGCGACGCACTATGCGATTGCATACTAGGTATGCGGACCACATAGTGGTCGCATACCTGGACAATTTCCTATCCATTTTTAGGATAGTTATGCGGCTTAGAATGCGATCACATTTCACGAATGCGGGCCGCATAGTTGTCGCATTCTTGCCCCATGGTTTTTGCGAGAGAGGTTATGCGACGCACTTTGCGATCGCATAACAGGTATGAGGACCGCATAATGGTCGCATACCTGGGTAGTGTGGTTCCCATTTTGGCCCATTTGAAGGCCAACTATGTGACAAGAATGTGAACCGCATAGCAGGAATGCGATCAGATTCCTGATCGCATCTCTGTGTCGAGGCTCCTATTTTATAAATTTAAGACCCGACCCCCTGTTTTATAAAACACCCCTTCCCTTCATTTTTACGATTTTCTGACAAAAAATAGAGAGAGAAGAAAAGAGTTCTTGAGAGAGAAGGTTTCAATATCATTCAATTTGATTTTTCCAAAATCACTTAAGCCCGGAAATTATTAATTTATTGTCATCTTCTTCACTAAAACACACATAGGTTGGTTCATGAAAATAAAAAGTGAAATCTTGCATGCATGTGATTTAAACCCCGTAATCTAGTTAAGGGAAAAACAAGTTTGGGTAATCATTCTCAAAAGGGGGTTAGTAGTCTAAGGGGTCACATACTGTTTGATAAAATGCTCAATTGAGTACAAGATTCCTACTTCTAACTGAAATATGTCACATTGTGGAATAGATTGACGGTGCTAGACGGTCCGGTGAATTGTGATAGAAATTAAAAAGGGGACGACTCGAGGTATGTATGGCTAAATTTAATCTTCATAGAGTCACCTTGTTGGTGGCCAAACATTCGGTATGAGTTTCTTGCTGAGTATATGTGAATTGATTGCCCGGTTGTGTAGAGGTGTGAGATTTCATTCTCTGATTTTTCTTAGTCGACTATCATGATAATTGAAATCATGAAAGGTGATCTTGGTGTGATTACTCTATCATGTGCAAGGTTCGTTAAATGCTTGAGTATGCTGGTACAAAAGAATGATAACAAACTCAAATGTGTAAATGTATCTAAGTGATAAGGGCTATGTAACAAGTGATGAAAGGGAATTGTGAATTGATCTAATTGAACTAAATGACCATGGAAATATCGTATATGACTCATTGTTGGCAAGGTTTACCGTGTCTTATATTCATATGGATTGTTGGTTGTAATGAATTTACATTCTTGTTTATGATCATCTTTGTGGTTGAATTAATGGATGATAAAGACTATTGTGAACACATGATTGGTTGGGTGTTATGAAATTGTATTCTTGATGATATGAAACCCTGTGATTGAATTTTGGGCTGTTATTGTTTGCTATGAAATGTGATGGTCCGGTGGGATCGGGTTGCAAGCTGCAACAAGAAGTAATAAGGGTGGAGAGGTAACAAGGGTGGAGTGCAAATTGTACGGTGGGATCGGGTTGCACGCCGCAACAGAAATGTAAGGTGGGATCGGGTTGCACGCCGCAACATGTAGTAATAAGGGTGGAGAGGTAACAAGGGTGAAGTGTAAATGGTACGGTGGGATTGGGTTGCACGCCACAATAGAATGTAATACAACGAAAATGTTATTGTGATGAAATGAGAATCTGTGAGGCTCTAAATTGTACTTGTTTTCTGTATCACTGTCACTATGTGTTGGTTCCTTTAACTGCTTTCTATCTGTGCATCTCTTGATTTTAGTTTGAGTAAAGTTTGCTCATACATACAAGTACTATTCCATAGTACTAACGTCCCTTTTGTCGGGGGTGCTACATCTTTTATATGGATGTAGGTGGGTCCATAGCAAGTAGCTCAGCTCGTCATTAGTGGTGCCTCCTCCTCATCTTTCAGCAAGTACTGGCGAGCCCCACTTCCTCCCGGGGCCGTGTGTAATTCATGCCATCTCTTTTGAGTCTGTTATGTATTGTAAGGTATCGCTAGAGCCTTGTTGCCGTCAAGTATTGTATAAACTCCTAGTATTCGTAGAGGCTCTGTAGACATCATGTGGGCGTATATATGTATTTTGGGTATTAACTGTACATATTCAGAATCGTGGTCCGTATTGGAAAGTTATGTATGTATTGTGTATGTTTTGGGAATCAATTATTGAAATGCTAAAAGAGAAACGAACTTAAGTTTGTAAACCCACGCTTAAATCCTAAGTTGTTATTTCATATGGAGCATTGTATATACGGGGTAAATGCGTTGGGTAGGAAAGGCAATCCAGGTCCACTTGACCGGGTTCACCCGGTTAGGTGCCGGTCTCGTCCCTTAGTTTTGGGGCGTGACAAACTTAGTATCAGAGCCTAAGGTTTTAAAAGTGTCCTAGTATGTCTCGGAGCCGTGTCTAGTAGAGCCCTTCTTATCGGTGTGTTATCGACCACATTTATAATTAGGCGGCTGCATGGACATTTAGGAAAGTACCCTTTTATTGGTATTCTGTATCGTGCGATGCGGTGGGAGGTGAGGTTGTCTATCCCAAACCTGTGCATTGTTCTGATTTTCAGTAAATGGCAACCAACAAGAGAGCTCGACTCGGCCTAGAGGCCAATGCCACCCCAAGAGTGGCCATGAATTCTTTATCTGATGGTGTCGGTGAGAATGATTCCATCCCAGGCCAAGATATTCCTATTCCTGCTCCAGTAGAGGGCGCTACAGTCCCTCCCGCTGATGTTCCTGATCCTTCTTCAGTCCCAACTTCCGGTCCGAGTATTTCTGATTGGGACCTCAGGGGAGCTATTCAGATGTTGACACAGTTAGTGGCCTCCCAGGCCCAAAGATCACATGCTGCCCCTGCACCCTTAAGCGAGCAAGGGAATTCTTCAGGTTCCAGGGTCAACAAGTTTCAGCGATTAGCCCCCCCAAAGTTCACAGGCACCGACCCAGAGGCCGTCCCTTAGGAGTTTATTGATGGGATGTACAAGACCCTCCGAGTTATGAGGGCTACTAAGACAGAGGGGGTTGAGTTGGCTTCCTATCGTCAGAAGAGAGTGGCATATTCGTGGTTTGAAATGTGGGAGAGTTCCCGTGGAGATGGGAGCCCTCCCGCAAAGTGGGATGAGTTTGTTGATGCCTTCATGGATCATTTCTTGCCTGCCGAGACTATGGCGGCCCATGCTGCGGAGTTCGAGGTCCTTAAGCAGGGCAACATGAGTGTGTGGGAGTATCATATGGAGTTTGTGTGCTTGTCCAAATATGATGTTCACATGATGCTGACTATGGAGGCAAGGGTTCGGCGGTTTGTTCAGGGCCTTGGTCCCTCCGTTGTTAATGAAGCTGCTACAACTGCCTTGCATTCGGATATAAATTATGGGAAGATAGTGGGATTCGCCCAGGCTACAGAGGCTTGGAAATTGAAAATAAGGATGGAGAGAGAGAGTAGTAGTAGGGCCCGGTCAGTGGGCAACCTTGGGAGCTCAGTTGGAGGTGTGATATCAGCCCTTGAGAAAAGATCATCAGGGCCATCTCAGTCATATGCTCAGTCCTCAGCCAGTGCGTCGCCATTAGGGCACAATTATCAGTAGGGAGGTCATTTTGGACCCAGTTCAGATAGCAGGAGGTTCTATCTGTCGGGTCGTTCAGGTGGGAGGTTCCAGCAGCAGCAGAGGGTCCCATGCCCTAAATGTGGGAAATAATGTTGTGCCAAGAGGTAGACTCATTTCCTACCTTAAGGCCTAAAAAATGATCAGGAAAGGGTGAATCTATCATTTTGTTCGGGTTGCGGACACCACTTCTGAGGTGCATGCTCCTGAATCTGTGCCCGTTATGAATTTTTTGAAGTATTTCCGGACGAGCTTTCTGGGATTCCACCAGATAGAGAGATCGATTTTGGGATGGATGTATTGACAGATACGCATCCAATATCTATTCCACCTTACCGAATAGCACCAACAGAATTGAGAGAGCTAAAAGAGAAATTGAAAGATCTATTAGAAAAAGGTTTCATTCGGCCAAGTGTGTCGCCTTGGGGCGCACCAATTCTTTTTGTCAGAAAGAATGACAGATCACTTCGGATGTGTATTGATTATCGGCAGCTCAACAAGGTCACCATCAAGAATAAGTATCCATTTTCTCGGATAGATGATTTGTTCGACCAGTTGCAAGGTGCTAAGTTCTTCTCAAAGATGCATTTACGGTCCGGGAATCACCAGTTAAAGATCAGGGAATCATGCTAATCACCTGAGGGCAGTTCTGCAGACTCTTCATCAGCACCAATTGTATGCAATGTTTTCAAAATGTTAGTTTTGGCTAGAATTAGTCACCTTTTTGGGCCATGTTGTTTCTAGGGAGGTGATTTGGGTTGATCCCCAAAAGATTGCAGTGGTAAAGGATTGGCCTAGGCCAACGACCCCAACAGAGGTTCGTAGTTTCTTGGGTCTAGCTGGGTATTATCGGAGGTTCGTGGAGGGTTCTCTACTCTCGCCTCCCTATTCACTAAGCTGACGCAAAAAGCATTTAAGTTTCAGTGGTCCGATGCATGTGAAAAGAGTTTTCAGGAATTAAAGTCGAGATTTACTTCGGCACCAGTGTTGACCTTGCCAGAGGGTTCAGAGGGATTTGTGGTTTATTGTGATGCGTCGAGGGTTGGTTTGGGGTGTGTGTTGATGCAATTTGGTAAAGTTATAGCGTATGCTTCAAGGCAACTCAAGAATCACGAGAAGAATTATCCGACACATGATTTGGAGCTCGCGATGGTTGTGTTTGCATTAAAACTCTGGCGGTATTATCTTTATGGAGTCCGTGTGGACATATTCACAGACCACAAGAGTCTTCAGTATTTATTCAAGCAGAAGGAGTTGAAATTGAGGCAGCGGAGGTGGTTAGAGTTCCTCAAGGACTATGATATGAATATTTTGTACCATCTAGGGAAGGCGAGTGTGGTAGTCGACGCTCTTAGTCGGAAATCCATGGGTAGCTTGGCACATTTGGAAGCCCGTCAGAGGCTTTTGGCTCAGGAAGTTTATCAGTTGGCTAGTCTGGGGATCTGTCTTTCGACCTCAGACGAAGGGGATGTCGTGGTGCATAATGGAGCAGAATCTTCGCTTGTAGCAGAAGTCAAGGGAAAGCAATTCAGGGGTCCAGCTTTGGCACAATTGAGGGAAGAAATTTTGAATAACAAGACTTCAACATTCTCACTCGGCAATGATGATAGTGTCCTGCAGTGTCAAGAGAGGCTATGTGTTCCAGATGTGGATGATCTCCGGGAAAGGGTGATGGCAGAGGCTCACAACTCCAGGTATTCAATACACCCAGATTCTACGAAGATGTATCATGATCTCAAAGAGATTTATTGGTGGAATGGTATGAAGAGGGGTGTGGCGGACTTTGTGGCTAGGTGTCTGACTTATCAGCAAGTGAAGGCCGATCATCAGAGGCCCGGTGGATTGACGCAGCTTATGGAAATACCGATGTGGAAATGGGAGATGATCAATATGTACTTTGTGGTGGGGTTACCTAGCACTCCACTTAGGTTCAACTCGATTTGGGTGATAGTGGATCGACTCACGAAATCGGCGCATTTCTTGCCAGTCAAGTCCACCGATACTGCCGAACAATACGCTTAGCTGTATATCAAAGAAATAGTCAGGCTCCATGGCGCTCCAGTTTCTATTATCTCGGACCAAGGGGCCCAGTTCACAGCTAACTTTTGGAAAACAATTTCAGCAAGGTTTGGGTACTCAGGTAAATCTCAGCACGGCATTTCCATCCATAAACTAATGGGCAGGCAGAGCTAACTATTCAAACGCTTGAAGATATGTTGTGGGCTTATGTATTAGATTTCAAGGGTAGCTGGGATGAGCACTTGCCGCTTATAGAATTTGCTTATAATAACAGTTTCCATGCTAGTATTCAGATGGACCCATTTGAGGCATTGTACGAGAGGAGGTGTAGGTCTCCGATTGGATGGTTCGAGGTTGGCGAGGCGGAACTGCTAGGACCGGATCTTGTGCACCAAGCTATGGAAAAAGTTAAAGTCATTCAGGAGAGGATGAAAACTGCTCAGAGTCGTCAGAAATCCTATACGGACGTTCGTCATAGAGATTTGGAGTTTCAAGTAGATGATTGGATATTCTTGAAGGTGTCTCCCATGAAGGGAGTAATGCGGTTTGGGAAGAAAGGAAAATTGAGCCCTAGGTATGTCGGGCCGTATCGGATTGCTCAAAGGATAGGACATGTGGCTTATAGGCTGGAATTGCCCCCTGAAATGTTATTAGTGCACCCGGTGTTCCATGTGTGTATGTTGAAGAAAGTGGTTGGAGATCCATCAGCTATCGTGCCAGTTGAGACTATTGAGGTTAATGAAGAATTATCATATAAAGAGGTTCCGATTGCTATTCTTGATAGGCAAGTTCGTAGATTGAGGAACAAGGAAATTGCTTTAGTTAAAGTGTTGTGGTGAAGTCAGCAAATTGAGGAAGCCACGTGGGAAGCGGAAAATGAAATGAGAGAAAAATATCCCTTTTTATTTGAATAAGTCTAGTAGTGATCGTGCGAATTGTCATCTCTAAGCAATTATATGTTATGTTCAGTTTTGTGCAAAAGCACCCCATTTTCCCCTAATTCCTCTACTATTGTAACTTCTCAGGTTGTGCCATAATTGTATATGTTATGACTATTTGAGTAATGTGCAACCCCTTGGAGTAAATGAAATTATGTGAAACTCATGTGATAGTTAAATGATTACTTAAAGGGTAGATTGGTAATGATTAATTTAAGTGTAGATTCGTAAGGATTAATTGAAGTGTATATGGCTTGTTGAAGTAATTGAATTATATGGGACTTGTCGAGGTGACCAAAGTATGTACAAGGCCATGAAATAACTAGTTATGTGTGGAATTAGTTAGGAACATGAGTTTTGGGGGCTCTCTGACAGGTAGATAGGCCTAATTACAGAGGAAACTCTGGCAAATTTTCAGAAAATAGCGGAGTTAGTAAAAATTTGGGGTTGGCATATTGTGTTTTCAAAACCAATGATTTCCCAATCCTCATTCGAGGACGAACGATTTTAAGTGGGGAGGATGTAAAGACCCGTAAAATTTCTATGTCTAAAATAATGCCCGAATCGGTCCCTGTGCTGTTATAACTATAGAAATTCTTAAAACGGTCCCATTTTGAGTAAAAAGTATCCCAGAACTTGAAAGATTAAATTTTCCAGAAATTGCGCGTTATGCGACGCACTATGCGATCGCATAACAGGTATGTGGACCGCATAATGGTCGCATACCTGGATAGTTTCCTGTCCATTTTGAGGACATCTATGCATCCTAGAATTCCATCACATTTCACGAATGCGGGCCGCATAGTTGTCGCATTCTTGCCCCATGGTTTTTGGGAGGGAGGTTATGTGACTCACTTTGCGATCGCATAACAGGTATGCGGATCGCATAGTGGTCGCATACCTGGGCAGAGTGGTTCCCATTTTGGCCCATTTAAAGTCCAACTACACGACATGAATGCGAACCGCATAGCAGGAATGCGATCCGCATATCTGTGTCGGGGCTCCTATTTTCAAAATTTAAGACCCGACCCCCTATTTAAAAAACACCTATTCCCTTCATTTTGACGATTTTCTGACCAAAAATAGGGAGAGAAGAAGAGAGTTCTTGAGAGAGAAGGTTTCAACATCATTCAATTTTATTTTTCCAAAATCACTCGTGCCCGGAAATTATCAAGTTATTGACATCTTCTTCACTCAAAGAGGTAAGTCTTCACCCTATTTCCCCAATTTCTCAGATTTTGTGAAAGAATAAAACACACGTAGGTTGGTTCTTGAAAATAAAAAGTGAAATCTTGCATGCATGTGAGTTAAACCCCGTAATCTAGTAAAGGGAAAAACAAGTTTTGGTAATCATTCTCAAAATGGGGTTAGTAGTCTAAGGGGTCACATAGTGTTTGATAAAATGCTCAATTGAGTACAAGATTCCTAATTCTAAGTGAAATATATGTTACATTGTGGAATAGATTGATGGTGCTAGACAGTCCGGTGAATTGTGATAGAAATTAAAAAGGGGACGACTCGAGGTATGTATGGATAACTTTAATCTTCGTAGAGTCACCTTGTTGGTGGCCAAACATTCGGTATGAGCTTGCTGAGTATATGTGAATTGATTGCCCGGTTGTGTTGAGGTGTGAGATTTCATTCTCTGATTTTTCTTAGTCGACTATCGTGATAATTGAAATCGTGAAAGGTGATTTCTATGTAATTACTCTATCATGTGCAAGGTTCGTTAAATGCTTGAGTATGTTGGTTTGAAAGAATGATCACTGACTCAAATGTGTAAATGTATCTAAGTGATAAGGGCTATGTAACAAGTGATGAAAGGGAATTGTGAATTGATCTAATTGAACTAAATGACCATGGAAGTATCATATATAACTCATTGTTGGAAAAGTTTACCGTGGCTTAACTTCATATGGATTGTTGGTTGTAATGAATTTACATTCTTGTTTATGAGCATCTTCGTGGTTGAATTAATGGATGATAAAGACTATTGTGAACACATGATTGGTTTGGGTGTTATGAAATTGTACTCTTGATGATATGAAACCCTGTGATTGAAATTGTGGGATGTTATTGTTTTCCATGAAATGTGATGGTCCGCTGGGATCGGGTTGCATGCTGCAACAAGAAGTAATACGGGTGGAGAGGTAACAAGGGTGGAGTGCAAACTGTACGGTGGGGTCGGGTTGTACGCTGCAACAGAAAAGTAAGGAGGGATCGGGTTGCACGCCGCAACAGGTAGTAATAAGGGTGGAGAGTTAACAAGGGTGGAGTGTAAACGGTACGGTGGGATCGGGTTGCACGCCACAACAGAATGTAATAAAGAGGAAATGTGATTGTGATGAAATTAGAATCTGTGAGGCTCTAAATTGTACTTGTTTTCTGTATTACTGTGCACTATGAGGGTGTTCTTTTAACTGCTTTCAATCTGTGCATCTCTTGATTTTACTTTGAATAAAGTTTGCTCATACATACTAGTATTATTCAACAGTACTAACGTCCGTTTTGCTGGGGGCGCTACATCTTTTATATGGATGTAGGTGGGTCCATAGCAGGTAGCTCAGCTCGGCGTTAGTGGTGCCTCCTCCTCATCTTTCAGCAAGTACTGGTGAGCCCACTTCCTCCTGGGGCCGTGTGTAATTCATGCCATCTCTTTTGAGTCTGTTATGTATTGTAAGGTATAGCCGGTGCCTCGTTGCCGGCAAGTATTGTATAAACTCCTAGTATTCGTAGAGGCTCTGTAGACATGAAGTGGGCGTATATATGTATTTTGGGTAGTAACTGTACGTATTCGGAATCGTGGTCCGTATTGGAAAGTTATGTATGTATTGTGTTTTGGGAATCAATTGTTGAAATGCTAAAAGAGAAACGAACTTAAGTTTTTAAAACCATGTTTAAATCCTAAGTTGTTATTTCATATAGAATATGGTGCATTGTATATATGGGGGAAACGCGTTGAGTAGGAAAGGAATCCAGGTCCGCTTGACCGGGTTCACCCGGTTAGGTGCCGGTCTCGTCCCTCTTTTTTGGGGCGTGACAATACAAGGAAAAATGTTAGCTGCGAGGAAGAAATGCGCATCTTTGTACTTATTCAAAAGGTCAGACTGCTTAACTAAAAATAGTTATGAAATCTTTGTACTCATATAACTGTTATCAAATAAAACAATTACGGATGTAAGAGCATTTCCCTCATGCTTATTGAAAACTATTATAAAACAAAAACAATTACGGGTGAAAACCCCAACTTGAATAAAAACTGTTACGAACGAAATACAGTTGCTCTCTTGTATTAACTCGAAAAAACTGTTACGTACAAAAAACAGTTACAAAATACAAGTGTATATAAAATCTGTTAAAAGAAAACAGTTGCAACATGAGTTTTAGACAATAATCAAACACATGTAACATGTTGTGAAAGTTCAAACAAAAAAAAACTTTGCTCAGAAACATTCTTAAACATGTGAAAAATTCCTATCAGTATATTGCATTATTACACCTTTATGAAGTTGAGACGTCTTCTTCATTAAGTGTCGATCAGAAAAGGGCCCTCTTTCATAAATTATGCCAAAAAGGAACATATTTAATATGACACCGTGCATATTACGAAAAGGTACGATTAATTTAAAGCATTCTATATGCAAAACTCAGAGGTAAAACTAAAACCTCGAAAAATAAAGCATGCAAAAGACTTAAAGAGTGAAACAAAATCTCAACGAAAAACAAAAGTCATTCTTGCATTAATATATTAAACGGCTAAGTAAAAACTAAGTATTAACTTATACTTAGCCGTATAGAGTTTTTTATACATTGAGGTGCCCCTAACTTGTCATTTGGGGACTTTAAAGAGATCCAAATTTACCCCCGATGGGACTGGGGGTAACCACCAATTGAGACAAAGAAAATAATAAGGGGAGGAACCAACTTCTTAAACTTCATGAAGAGGGGGGTTGACTTCACTAGCAGAAGGAGCAGGAGTGGGTGAAGAGAGATTATGACCTTGTTGAGCCTTCTCAATGACAGGGTTTCATATCAGTCAATGTGTCGAGGCGAGAGTTCATATACGCCCAACTAACATCGACAAATTCCCTAATCCTTCTCCCATAGCATAACTTCAGCTCTTACTTCATCCCTCTCAGTCACAGCAACATCATTAAAGGCCCTTAAAGGAGCGAAAGACCTTTCCAGGAATTGAACTTTCTCCAAAGAGTTGTGGAGATCCTCCTGGGTCTGAGTAAGAGATTATAATAGTTCGCCCGAATACTCCTTCTTTTGGTCTAGTATGGCCTTCAAACTCCTGACCTCTTCAGAGGCACGAGACAGCTGCTCCTTGTCTTCCTAATCAGAGGATGCCTTCTCCACAACAAACTCTGCCGTCATGACCCTTACCTGGTGCTCCAAGGTACATTTTTCTTCTTTTACAGCCTCCATGTCGAGCCTTAAGTTTTCATACTGTTCCTTCCAGTTACCTGCTTTAGCATGCAACTCCTTTACTTCCTGCTCTGTATGAGAAATCCTTTTCATAAGCTCCATGCCAATAAGATTGATCTGCAAAAGAAAGCCAATTAGATATGGTAAATACGTGTACAAGAATAAACACAAGAAAATGCATTTTACCTTTAAAGAAGTATGCACGATTTCATTAGCCCATGTAAGGGAACTGTGGCTATCCAACTTAGCTCTCTCTATCGGGCCTATCAACGGTTTTAACCACACATCAGGCTGGCCAGACTTTTTAAAGAGACTACCCTCTGCTGGAACTTCTATCATCACTTGCCTCATCTCTCCGCTGGAAGACCCTACTTCTGTAACAGTAGGCACAAAAGCAGGTAGAGATGCAGGAGCCACGGGCAAGGAAGTCTGAGGGGCCGAAAAAGCCACGGGAGAGGGAGCAACGACAGAAGCATGGATAGCCACGAGGGCAGGAGAAATAACTGGAACAGTTGAAGGGAGTTCTCTAAGAAATAAACATCTAGTTACCACTTTCTCATTATTTTCCAAAATCTTTTAAATAAATAATTTCCTCTTTGTTTTCCCTCAAATATCATAAATCCATAATTTCTTCTTTATTTTTCCCCCAAATATCTTATCACTTCAAAAATCATGAAAAATATTTAACAATTTAGCATGTGCATAGGGGATAAGGTCAACCGGCCTGAGCCATCATAATAATCATCTATGTGCACTGCCAACGGTCGAACGGCCCGAACCATAATATTTCTTTCAATCTTGCTGTGGCGTACAACCCGCTCCCATGAGAGTGGGGGAAATAACACTCCGCTCGCGGAATGTAAATTGCAAAGCGGTCACATGCATGCACAATCAACAGTCCGCCCCGACGTACAAATACTCAAGTAAATGACAGATTTTTCCTTTGAAAACCACAAAATAGTATTTGACCCCTCTTTCGAAATTCACTTGCCAAGTCTTTTTATAATGTTTAATAACATAACCTTATCCGGAAACACAATTGCCCGCGAAGGAATCAATTCTCTTTTTAGATGCTTAAGAAAATGAACTCTAATCTTTTTTAGTCATTCAATTACAATTTCAATTATATTAACAGGTTAATATTACAGACAAGATCACAAATACAACATGTAAGGCATGCTAGTGGGTCCTAGGCTACCCGGACATGGCATAATAGTACCTATGCATGGACTCCCATCACATCGTGCGTACGTAGCCCCCGCAGATAGTAACACATACTTAATTAGCTCACCTAGGGGGACAATTCCCCCTTACAAAGTTAGAAAGGAGACTTACCTCGCTCCGAAGTCCCATAACCAACTTCCAAGCCCTTCCGACGACTCCCATGGATGCACAACGCCCCAAAACTACCAAATAACGGGCAAATCAATGAAAATTCATCCTAATACTAGCAAAAAATTCAAATTATATACTTTCCAAACTCCGCTTGGTGAAATGACCAAAATGCCCTCAGGTCCACGCGCCAGGAATCCGAATTTCTCGAGGATATATTCTACCCATAGCGTTACTAACTCAAATATACAATTTACTAAAATATTCGTGCTCAATTCATGTCTAAAACTCCAAATTACTATTTTCTAGGTTCTTTAAGATTTTCCAAATTTCCAGCCAATTCCCATGCCTAATTTGTGCATATATTCTTGTTTATAACTTAAAAATGGAAGGAATTACTTACTTTACGATCCTTGATGAAATCCTCTCCTTGAAGCTCCTCCAAATCTCCCATAGCATAAGAAAATAGATGGATAAATGTCCAAATTCTCGCTTAAAAACAATCTGCCCGGGCCTATTTCCACACCTGCGGTCCCCTTATCGCACCTGCACTTTCGCAGGTGCGCACAAATCTCCCGCACCTGCGGCCTCCTTGGCTCCAGCCCAATTTTGCACCTGCGGTGCCCTTAGCCACACCTGCGGCCAAAGCCTCGCAGGTGCGGTCACACCAGATGACAACAACCTTCAGCTTTCTTCAACTTCAAATATTGATCCGTTAACCACCTGGAATCCACCCGAGGCCCCCGGGACCCCGTCCAATTATACCAACCTGTTCTAAAACATAATGCGGACTTGCTCGAGGCCTCAAATAACATCAAACGACATCGAAACCACGAATCGCACTCAAATCCCAACTTTATGAACTTAGAAATTTCCAACTTCTACATCTGATGCCGAAATTTATCAAATCACGTCCGATTGACCTCAAATTTTGCGCACAAGTCATATTCGACATTGCGGACCCGATCCAACTTCCGAAATCGCATTCCGACCTCAATATTAAAATTTCTAGTTCCGGTCGGATTCCTCAAAAACCTTCAAATTTCTCTCTTTAGCCAAATGACTCCAAAATGACCTACGGACATCCAAATTCACTTCCGATCACTCTCCCAACTCAGAATCACCATAAGAAGCTATTCCCAGACTCGGAATCCAAAACAGACATCAATCTCACTGAAATGCACTTCAAGCCAAACTTAGGAAATTTCTTCAAAAATGCTGATTTCTACAATATGCATCGAAACGCTTCCTCTCGAAGATATATTCTACCCATAGCGTTACTAACTCAGATATACAATTTACTAAAATATTCATGCTCAATTCATGTCTAAAACTCCAAATTACTATTTTCTAGGTTCTTTAAGATTTTCCAAATTTCCAGCCAATTCCCATGCCTAATTTGTGCATATATTCTTGTTTATAACTTAAAAATGGAAGGAATTACTTACTTTACGATCCTTGATGAAATCCTCTCCTTGAAGCTCCTCCAAATCTCCCATAGCATAAGAAAATAGATGGATAAATGTCCAAATTCTCGCTTAAAAACAATCTGCCCGGGCCTATTTCCACACCTGCGGTCCCCTTATCGCACCTGCACTTTCGCAGGTGCGCACAAATCTCCCGCACCTGCGGCCTCCTTGGCTCCAGCCCAATTTTGCACCTGCGGTGCCCTTAGCCACACCTGCGGCCAAAGCCTCGCAGGTGCGGTCACACCAGATGACAACAACCTTCAGCTTTCTTC